>ML661325.1:18127206-18378900 GCA_007570785.1 Antilocapra americana | reverse complement strand
GTTTTGATTTGCATTTCTCTGATAATGAGTGATGTTGAGCATCTTTTCATGTGTTTGTTAGCCATTTTTATATCTTCCTTGGAGAAATGTCTGTTAAGTTCTTTGGCCCACTTTTTAATTGGGTTGTTTATTTTTCTAGAATGGAGCTGCAGGAGTTGTTTGTAAATTTTTGAGATTAATTGTTTGTCTGTTGCTTCATTGGCTATTATTTTCTCCCATTCTGAAGGCTGTCTTTTCACCTTGCTTATAGTTTCCTTTGTTGTGCAAAAGCTTTTAATTTTAATTAGGTCCCATTTGTTTATTCGTGTTTTTATTTCCAATATTCTGGGAGGTGGGTCATGGAGTATCCCGCTTTGGATTATAGCAGAGAGTGTTTTGCCTATGTTATCCTCTAGGAGTTTTATAGTTTCTGGTCTTATGCTTAGATCTTTGATCCATTTTGAGTTTATCTTTGTGTATGGTGTTAGAAAGTGATCTAGTTTCATTCTTTTACAAGTGGCTGTCCAGTTTTCCCAGCACCACTTGTTAAGCCTAACCAAGAAGGCCTGCTTAGCTGCACGCTGAGAAAACAGAGCGGCTGGGCCGGGGGAGAGGAGAAGCCCCACTCCCCAACTGCTGGACACACATACACTTTAAAAGATTAGATTTCTATTCAACTTTTTTTTAAAAGTCTCTCTTACTGGTTTCTCCTTGTCTCTGGGTCTTTTGGAATTTAAACATTGGAATTCCTTGGGGGCTTAATCTCAGAACTAGTTTCCATTCTCTAATTTGTAGGTCATTTCATCCAGTTTCGTGGTCTGTGAAAATAAAAAATCTTCATACCGATGCCCTCTCCTTTTATATCTCCTATGAAGACCTCTCTGTAGAACTTCAACATCAGATGCTTAGTAAATATCTCTTTTTGAATTTCTATCAAGTATTAAGGTAGCACTGGTGGTAAAGAACCCGCCTGCTGATTCAGGTAGATGAAAAGATGTGGGCTTGATCCCTAGGTAGATAAGATCCTTTGGAGGAGGAAATGGCAACCCACTCCAATAATCTTGCCTGGAGAATCTCATGGACAGAGGAACCTGGCGGGCTACAGTCTAGGGGGTCACAGAGAGTCACATGCATTAAAAATTGATATATTAAAAAACTGAATTTTGTTTATCTCCACCCAAGTCTGTTCTTCCACAGTTTTCTGTCAACGTGACACTGTCTTTTATTTGATCAAACTGAGACCTTAGTGTCCTCGTTGAGTCTTCTCTTTCCTCTGTAGCCCCAGTCAGATCTGAGGGCAAATACTTCCACTCTACGGTCGAGTTAGATTGAGAATCCTGTCAGTTGTCAACCACCTATACCACCATCTCCCCGAGCCAAGCCACTGCCATCTTTCCCACCTGAATTACTGCAGTGGTTTCCCGAGTGCTTTCTTGGTTCTGCCTCTGTGCCCATGTTCTTGTTGAGGAGTTGGTCATTTGTGTCCCTCTTCTGTTAAAAACTCCTTGAACAGTTGGTCATTGTCTGTCCCTCCTCCATTGAAAATTCTTCCAGAAAGTCACTCTCACACAGTTTTAAAGTCAACGTCTTTTAAAGTCCAAAAGGCTTGGGTTATCACTCTAGCTCGCAGACATCCCTTCTTCCCCTCTCCCTGGTTTTACTTCACACCAAGTATAAACCTGCCTCAGGGACTTAGCCTTTACTTTTTTTTTAACCTGGAATTTTTGTTCCCTCGATATTTGCGTGACTCACACTCTTTCACAAATTTTACATTAAAAAAATGTTCTTTTTCATATCTCTGCCTGCTGTTTCTCTGTAATCTTCACTACTGTGAGCATACAGTATTTTACCTGCTTACCTTGTTTGTTGTCTGACAAACCACCTTGGGTTACAGGCTGCAGTGAAGGTGTGAATTTGTGGCTTCTTTGTCTACGATTGAATCTTCTGCAACTAGAAGAGTGCTTATTACAAAAGTTACTTAATAAAGACTTACCAGACAAATGAGTTATGCTGTCAGAGTTAGGATATACTCTATTTGGAATGTATGCTCTATTAATTTCTTGTATTTTGGAAGCACATGGGATGACTTGTTGCCTAACTATATAATATACTGAGTCATAACACAGTTCTGTCAAATTTCTAAGTCATAATTTATTTCAAAGTATATTGCATGGGCCAAAAAGTTCGTTTGGATTTTTCCATAAGATGTAACAGAAGAACCTGAATGAGCTTTTTGCCAACCCAATACTTTCCAGGTATCTGAGGTTCATAGCTAGTGTCAGTAACATACAGTCCCTGTGTGTATTTAAGGCAGATGATGAAGCAATCATCAGTTTGTCATCTGGCAGGTCACAGTCTAGTAGTGGATGCCAGGCCAATGAAAATACATTTGTGCTAGACACGCATACACTTCTGTACCTTCTGTGGGCTGAGTGGAATATGGAATATTCATCACTCTCTAGTTTTTAAGCAAACTCGTGTTAGATTCTATGTCCCTTGGAAGTTCAAACTGTATTGGGTGGCTCCTCTCATTTTTTCAGGGACTTTGGAAATAACGTCTTTTGAAAGAAGCGTCAGTAATGTGACCAGAGATGATACAGAGAGTATGTTATAGAGTTACTAGGTGTAGACATGAACTCTAGCTCCATCACTCTTTAAGTGATTGGCTTGTTTTTAACTTACCAAAACCCATTATGTCATTTAGGAAAATAGAGATAAAAAAATAATACTACGTCTCTGGGTGGTTACAACGATTTTTGATGTACACACAACACGTACAGAGGCATACCCACATACAGACCTAGATATACAATGCACATAGTATATGACCTGTGGGAATGAGCAAAAGAGACCCTTGTCTGGGTCTGCCCTTAAAAAGTGCTCTGGAAACTCCTTTGCCTTCTCTGACATCATGTGTTCTTACCTTTTCTCCTTACTTCCTGAGCTGCCTGCTTTACTACCACCTTACCTCTTTGTGGGATTTACTTTTCAGCCCCACTTTTTCATAAGTTATATTTGCTCTTCAGGTAATATATTCATTCCAAAGGATTTATATATTGGTGACCCTCAATTTACATCTTTAACCCAAAATACTTCTCTTGGTCCAGCCTTATATATCTACTTTCTTCTTTGACAGCTGCATGCTTCCAAAGCATCTCAAATTTTACATGTTCAAAAGAAAAATCATTGTTTTCCTTTGCTTTCATCTGTTTTCCTTCCAGTCAATCCTTTCTCTCTTAATAGTATCCAAAATATTGCCAGTTTTAAAGACTCAAAACCTGGGAGTAGACCCCAGTTCCCCTCTACCTTACCCAGATCCAATCCATCTGCAAGTCCAGTTGATCCTACTTGCAAAAGCTATCTGATTGTGTGCACTCTTCTCCATATCCGTTGTCACCAGTCACAGCCAAGTCATTATCATCTCTTCCCTAGAGTATCATGTCTCCTTATCAAGTCCACAATCCAGAACAATGAGCAGCTCCGACAGTCTTTTCTAAGACTTCATTGTGCCAGTCATGTGTTTACACCTCCTCAGTGGCTTTCTGTTGCACTTATGCTCCAAATTCCTTTTAAGAGCCTACAAGACCCTACATGGTCTGGCCCTTTCTTATCTTCCCAGTCTCATCTTGTACCACAGTTGCACTCAAGTTTTATGTTCTAGCTTCGCTTTTCACATGACTGACCTAGTTTCATTCTTCATTTTATTGTTTGCATTCATCAGGTTCCAGCTAAAGTCAGGTTTTGGTGCACTCATCTGTAATCTCCATGAGTGTGGTAAGCATGTTCTCTCTTGAATATTTGATTCCCAGGAGAGAGTCATAGCATGGGCCGTAAATATATATTCAGTGAGTTAATGAATAAATGCCTGGTGTATGATGAGTGCTCGATGGAAGATAATAAGGGTAATCATCAATGTACTTCACTGAACTTCTTTTTTATATTAGTCTCTCCCAGTCCATAGTTAATAGATAGTCATTGAATGAGTTAAATAATTTAGCCTATCATAAGAAGATTTTGTGCATATACATATATATTTTCAGTTCATGAGGCTTGATGGAAATAATAAATACATGAGACTGGTATTTTAAATTCATCAGTTTGATGGGCTGCTTCTAAGTCTCTCACATCACTCTGATGTTCTTACATAATAAAACCGAGCCCTGTTTCCTTACCTAGATTTGCTCACTAACATTCCTGATGTAATGAGAGATTGTGATTGCTTTTACTTCAGAGTTTTTGTCTGCAGTTGAATTCACATGATCATAAACATTGGTCCCCAAGTCTTTGCTAAGTAAAGCTTGAGAATATTCAGATAATTTCCCAGTGACAAAATGTCTTTGCTTCCTTTCCCCTTGCTTACAATGCCAACTTCCATAGCAAAGCTGATTTTTCCCTTAAATATTGCTAAAAATCTAGTTGTTCTGGAACATCGAGCTGTTTTGATGAGAGGTTTGTGTGTGTGTGTGTGTTTGGCAACATATAGAGGAAGCCTTCCTCTGTTGCCGTAAGAGCCAGTGGAAGGAAATGGTGAAAATGAAGGTGAGACTGATTAGAAGTGTGATTCAGGTTATATTCATCTTGTGTCTGGACTAGAATTTTTGCAGATCCGATGAGGTTTGAAAACCATTAGTATTCTTGAAGAAGCATCATAATTACATAAATTTCTGAAGCAATATCACCTGTCTTTGAAAGGTGATGATTAGGGAGTTAGTCACTTTGAAACAATTTGAGATCCTTGGCTGGAGGAGTGGATATCTTACAAAATAAGTCTCTTAAACAGTCCTTTAAATAACCCAAATCGTCAATCTGTCTGTTTAGATCATGCTAGAATTTGCTGTAGGCAACTTGGGACAACTTTTCCTTCTTCCCAGGAGTTTAAACTGAGCTAGAGGACTATATTCGTGGCTGTCTTAAGTTTCTACTTGGAAGTGTAGTTCTCCATACTGCTCCTTCCAGCCCTTTGAGTCTTCACGATGTGGAAATTTTTCCTGAATCAGAAGTAAAGGACTGATAACCGTCAATTTTATTGCAAGACTTTGTAATTACTTTGAAGACTCTGGAGAACTGAGTGGGTTGCCAGAGAATTTTCTGTCCTCACCACCTAGCCACCAAATGCCCTTGGAAATTTAATAACAGGAAAAAAATCATCTCTTGAATATATATAGCCCTTTTCAATATACAAAACATTTGCATAGCTGGTATCTTATATTAATTCCCATAAGGGCAGCCTAGCACATATTATCCCCACTTTTCAGATGACAAAATTCTGGTGCTGAGAGGTTAAAACAATTTAGTAACAGTTCTTAGTAGCAGAACTGGAATTTGAATCTGAATATTATTTTTCTGCAGAAATTGGTACCCATTTCACTATGCTTATGTACTTGGGGTTGTTTTACTTTATAGAGCTTCCAAACCTCTCTTCTATCCTACAGTTCATTTAAGGTACAAATATCAGTCTGGCCTCATTTGTTATTTTCTGTATTATATGGAAACTAAACTTAATATTTGTATATCAACTTGCTTTATATTGTATTTGAAAGGGAGTATGTAGGCTTTTTTTGAAGTAACTTTTTTTTTAATTGCATACTCAATACATGTTCAATGCTGGAAATTTGGAAGGGAACATTTCTAAAACAAAAAAAAAACACATCAATTTTTATTGGATATCACCAATGTTCAACATTTTGGGATTTTTTTTTTGAAGATTTTTGTTCATGACATACTTCTTATTTTAGGATGCATTCCATCGCCTCTGTGTCATAATATGGGTTGACCTCCCACACATGACTTTTGGTTTTGTATACTCCATATAGGGCTTCTCTGGTGGCTCATATGGTAAAGAACTTGCTTGTAATGCAGGTGACCCAGGTTTGATCCCTGGGTTGGGCAGATACCCTGGAGAAGGAAATGGCAACCCACTCCAGTATTCTTGCCTAGAAAATTCCATGGACACAGGAGCCTGCGGCTATAGGGTTGCAAAGAGTCCAACATGACTGAGAAACTAATTACATACAAACAAATAAAGAAAAAAATTAACCTAAGCAAAGTAGGATCTAAATGCTTAACAAGCTGCTTTTATTGAATCACAAAATCAGAAAGAAGACAAGAAAAAGATTTTGGGATTCTTTCTTTCAAGTTGCATCATAAGCACTCTTTTTCTCTGCTACCGTAAACAGACATTCCCAAACTGGTTATACTTATGTATCAAATCCCCTTTCTGTTTACTTTTCCAGGTTTTCAAGATCATGATTCCATGGATGCGTCTAACCGCATGGTCCCTGGAGACATGATGGTCCTTTAGCAAGCGCATCAACAGTACTGGCCGACTTTTTGGGTTGCCACTCACCATCGGACATCGTTGGATTCCATCGGTCAGAGCCCTCCTAAATGTTCCCCACCATGCTGTCTTTATTAGCTTGAACTCCTTCCCTAAAATGGTCCTTCTGTTGATCCTGTCAGTCCTGCTTTTGAAAGAAGATGTCCGTGGGAGCGCGCAGTCCAGCGAGCGGAGGGTCGTGGCGCACATGCCGGGCGACATCATCATCGGGGCTCTCTTCTCGGTGCACCACCAGCCCACGGTGGACAAGGTCCACGAGCGCAAGTGCGGGGCGGTGCGGGAGCAGTACGGCATCCAGCGGGTGGAGGCCATGCTGCACACCCTGGAGAGGATCAACTCGGACCCCACGCTGCTGCCCAACATCACGCTGGGCTGCGAGATCCGGGACTCCTGCTGGCACTCGGCCGTGGCCCTGGAGCAGAGCATCGAGTTCATCAGGGACTCGCTCATCTCTTCGGAGGAAGAGGAAGGCCTGGTGCGCTGCGTGGACGGCTCGTCCTCGGCCTTCCGCTCCAAGAAGCCCATCGTGGGCGTCATCGGGCCCGGCTCCAGCTCGGTGGCCATTCAGGTCCAGAACCTGCTCCAGCTCTTCAACATACCTCAGATCGCCTACTCGGCCACGAGCATGGATCTGAGCGACAAGACTCTGTTCAAGTACTTCATGAGGGTCGTGCCTTCCGACGCCCAGCAGGCCCGCGCCATGGTGGACATCGTGAAGAGGTACAATTGGACCTACGTGTCGGCCGTGCACACCGAAGGTGAGTCTGCCGCGCGAGGGTGTCCCGGTGAACGCCTCAAGGGTCAGAGGCCTGGCATTGTCCTAAGCGTTTGAGGTTCTTTGAGTGTCTCACTTATACCAGTTATAGAAGGAGGGACAGGCTAGCAGATGGCTAGAGTGATACCGATTTAAGCTAGAGCAATTGGATACGTGGCCATCACTTGGCAAAATGTATATTGTTTTTTTGGCTTACTATTACATTATTTGTGCGTCTTCTATAATGAAGCTAGGGACTTTTGAGTTCTAGATCTTCACTGGACTCCTGACATTTTTAACAGCTGCTCTGAGTGCCCTCCAGAGGCTCTGTGTTAGAGGGAGGTCCACTTAAGTACACATCAGGCCTTAAGGCAGCCAGATCTGGCCCAGGTACGTTGTAGGAGAAAAGGACCGAACAGTTCACTCTAACAACTATCGTTCAATGGTGTGTCTGGTTAAATCCGAAATGGAGATGTGTATGACTTAGTTCTGTCCTTGTACAAGACGTTCTCTGGAAGTGTAAGTTTTAATAATTTAATGTTAGTTGGCTTTGAAATTTATTGCTGCTTTATGCTGAAAGCATTGTGAGGGAGGAAAACATGACTGAGGTCTTGTACCAGGTAATATTAGCCATATTTATTGTGGATAGTGCCTTTAAAGTTCTTTTGTATAATTTATTATTAATTCTCTACCAAGACTGTTTAAATGATAGGTTTGACTGGACCTACAGAGGTTAAGACACCCAAATGGTGAGGTTTGCTCATATGCTACACTCTTTCTAAGAAAGCATGCTGCCTGTGCTAAACACTGTGATATACCAAGGAGGATGCACAGTACTTTGTTAGGATTAGCTGAAATTTTACAGTTCTACACTAACACTGGCAGTATGTTCCAAACAATCTCGTCTTGTAAACTGTGAGATGAAGTTATTAGGAAATTAATGAAATGGCCAGAATAAGACTACTTCATAGGTTGGGAGCCCCAATCACCTGTTAGATTTAGCAAACCTTTCATTCATTATCAAGTGGCATAACATGGATTTCACTGTGTGGCCACTCGATAATATTCAGAGTCACACAAACATAAAATAATAAGCTTCTACACTGGGTTACGACTTCTATGCCTCTGGAAATTTTCATACATAAGTTTATGAATAACTTACAGACATTGATGTATAGAAGTTTTGAGCAGTGGAGAGGTGATTGGACTAGGAGACCTTTGATTTTTTTTCCATAATGCTGAGGTTTTTCTTACAAAAACACTAATTCATTTGATTCTCACAACAAGCAGTGATACAGACAATCTAGATATTTTGTTTCAATTTTAAGATACAAATGTTTCAAGAATTTAAATAATTCATCCAGTAAATTCCTGATAGCAACTTCAGAGTCAGAAGGGGGGCTCATAGCTACAAATTTCTAACTCAGTACCTTGTTAGAATTTAGTAGAATCCCATAGAAATACACCCAGAGGATATATTTATGCAGCATATGTTTATTGAGTCCCAATATGCAAATAATATACTAATATTCTGTGAAGGATGGCAGTATGTTTCATGCATTACTGCCCTCCGTGGGCATGCAGTCTGGCAAAGGAGGTGGAGCATGCGTAATACTTACATAACCCTAATTCAAGATGGCCAGAGTTACAAATGTTTCTAAAGTAAATTGAAGTAGAAAAAAAAAAGTCACATCCTGCTCCATGGTGATGGAGGCCAGCGTGGAAATCTTAGAGAAGAAAATGAATTTGATAGTGAAAGTTTAACTGGATGAATACTGACAATTGGTGAGAATTAAGAAGGTGTGGGTTTTCAGTAAAGGACATGAGAAAATTTGAAATGAGACAGTATCTTCCATCTAGCTTCAGAAGAGTTGGTTGGTCTGTAGGAGATACTAATCCAAGATTGTATTCAAACAGAAACTACTACTCATTGATTCTTACTAATTTAAACATTTTTTTTACCTGAGTGTACATCGGTAGTGAATGATATAATAAATTATAATATGTCCACATAATATATTGTTACATGGCTATTAAAATAAATAAGGCAGTTTATAGATAATGAGATCATGATGATATCCACAATCATTTTAAATGAAAAAAGCACAGCATAGTTATAGGTAAATGGTGTGTTATTTGTATAAAATTGAGTTTATAAAAGCCATTTGATTGAAAATTCATAGAATTGTTCTCAAGAGAAGAGCAAAATTGATAACAGTTGTTCCTTCTGGGGAGGGATTCTAAGGAGTTATGGAATAGGGTGGAAGGGAAGACTTTCTTTTCTTATGTAGTATCCTTATGCAAACATTTGAAGTTGTGTGTTATAAGCATAGGCTACCTATTGCGGCATAATAATTAACAGAAAATATTCTCTTTGTGGGCTAAAAAAGGAATACAAGTTTGATTGCCAAATTTAGGCAAATTTAATTATTTTTTCAAAAGTAGGCCAATAGAAATTTTGTTGACAAATTTGGACAAAATTTTTGGAAGATACCACTGGGATACAAACATTAAAGATTGGAAGAAATGCTCTTTGGTTTGTTGTTTTATGTGGTTAATCAAGAGGTATTTATGTTGCTTGGCTCCTCAGCAAGTAAGTGGCTAGTGAAGTTACATGGTGGTCTGTCTTAAAATGTATTAGCGTAGGGTCAGTGTGGTAGGAAGTTTTATAACATAAAACTTACCTCCAGGGTCAGAAAAGTGCTTGAATATAACAAAATACAACTCTGTTGGGTACCCTGGAAGTCCTCAAAGGGATGCTTGGCTTTCTGTTGCCTGGCCCTTCAGGAAGCCCCTGGGGGATTTTCCATGAAATGACAACACCAGGTCTTACTTGAGCCTTTTTCTTGGCTGGTTTAGGGCAGTTCTCTCTAGCTGTAGGTCATCCTACCCCAGTATCTCAAACTTATTCCCATGTCCGAATAGTTATCTTCTTTCACTCAGTTAATACTCCTTCTTGAAGACTATGGAAATTTCCAAATGCTTTTATACACAAGACATTGAGGTCTGTAAACAGATGTTTTATTTTCGAAAACATCTTTTGTCCCCCCACATTGCCTGTTCACTTTATACTTAAATGTGGCAGTATTCTGCCACTCAGTCCTCTTGGCGGCTGTCACAAGATCTTCCTTGGAGAATGCATGTGGTGTCACTGAATTTCAGAGGAGAGCACAAGAAGACTTGGATTTCAGCTTCCAGGTTAATCTCCTACACTTGCATTTCATTGATGTACGGTTTTTGTAGGTTGTGCTAAGTCGCTTCAGTTGTGTCCGACTCTGTGACCTCATGGACCATAACCCATCAGGCTCCTCTGTCCGTGGGATTCTCCAGGCAAGCCTACTGGAGTGGGTTTCCATTTCCTTCTCCATTTGTAGCTTATAGGACTGTATATTTACTGTGGCTTGTTATATTATGCAGAAATACTGCCTAGGCCTTCAAGGCAAAGAGATTAAATGTATGGGGAAAGAAATATATTTTTAAAGACAGATAACTCTAGCACTTCAGCTGTGCAGAGGAAAGGAATGTGCAGTGACTAAGAAGAAAAAAATTGTATTCGTTGTAAAGAAGTCAGTCCAGTAGCCACTGTCTCTGCTCTAAGAAAGTTTAAAGGGCCCTTTGCTGCCATACATTTGGAAACCTTGGTACATGTGCCCATTGACAGAGTGAGTGGGGCTTCCTGTGTACAAGTGTGGCAGGTCAATCGCTTTGGCTCTGATGACTTCCTCTAATGACTTCTTTGCTTTGTAATTTGATAGTTCCCTTCCACTCTCCTTTGACACTAGCCATGTGACTGCTTTGGCCAATAGAACTTAGTGGAAATAAGTCCTTTCTTCCTAGTCTGTCTGTCTTGGAACCCTGTCTTCAGCATGTAAAGGATGAGAGCTGCTTGGTTGTCCAGATGAGGCCACCTTAGATCACTTGACCTCAGCTTTGTGAGAGCACCCAGTCAGGAGTCACATAGTTGCTCTCCCGACCCACAGTCAACTTCTGTCACCTAGTAGATCCTAACCGAAACTATAAACATTACCTACCTAACCATAAATTCTTTATTTGTTGTTCAGTCACTGAATCATGTCCAACTCTTTGAGACCCTATGAGCTGCAGCACGCCAGTGTCCTTCACTGTCTCCTGGAGTTTGCTCAGATTCATGTCTGTTGAGTTGGTGATGCTATCTAGCCATCTCTTCCTCTGTTGTCCCCTACTACTCTTGCCCTCAGTCTTTCCTAGCATCAGGGTCTTTCAAATAAGTTGGCTCTTTGCATCAGGTGGCCAAAGTATAGACGCTTTAGCATCAGTCCTTCCAATGAACATTCAATGATTTATTTTAGGATTGACCAGCTGGATCTCCTTGCAGTCCAAGGGAATTTCAAGAGTCTTCTCCAACACTACAGTTGGAAAGCATCAATTTTTCGGCGCTCAGCTTTCTTTATAGTCCAACTCTTACATCTGCAAATGACTGCTGGAAAAACCATAGCCTTGACTATACAAACCTTTGTCAACAAAGTGATGTCTCTGATTTTCAATATGCTGTCTAGGTTTGTCATAACTTTTCTTTCAAGAAGCAAGCTTCTTTTAATGTTTATGGCTGCAGTCACTATCCACAGTGATTTTTGGAGCCCAAGAAAATAAAGTCTGTCACTGTTTCCGCTTCCCCCCATCTGTTTGCCATGAAGTGATGGGACCAGATGCCATGATCTTGATTTTTTGAGTGTTGAGTTTTAAGCCAGCTTTTTCACTCTCCTCTTTCACTTTCATCAAGAGGCTCTTTAGTTCCTCTTCACTTTCTGCCATAAGGGTGGTGGCATCTGCATATCTGAGGTTGTTGATATTTTCCCAGCAATCTTAATTCTAGTTTGTGAGTCATCCAGCCTGATATTTTGCATTATGTACTCTGTAAGTTAAATACTTGTACATTAATATATGCCTTCAAGATGGATTCCAGAATAAGTATTTTCATTCCAGTGACTATAAACTTGAGCTCTACTGCCGAATAGGATACTACTATAATGTTTAAACTTCAAAATCAAAACAAAATACGTATATTAATATGTATTAATATTCTTGAGCTTTCAATGAAATAAATGCCATAGGCAAGAGAAAACATTTAAATGCTTCACCCTTACATCTGATTCAAAGCTAGAGATTTGATAGTTTCCTTAAAGTACAAATGTTTTAAATAATCAGATACTCGCATATATTCCATTATTATATGCTTCCCTTTGATATAGCTCAGTTTCATTGACAAAAGTAATTATAAATTGGCTTTTATGCACAAAACATGTATATTGTACTCTATGGTTGACTTAACGACATTTTCACACTTCACAGTTTTGCAGACTTTAGTTGAAACTACTGTACATTAGCAACCCCTGTCAGAGTGCCTAGCATAGAACAGATGCTCAAAGACTACTTGGTGAATGAATGTATTGTGTTAAAATAGTATCCAGCACACTATTAATGAACATATAGCATGTGGACAAATAGCAGGCACTTGTAATTTTTCACAGTTTTGCCTCTTTATAAAAATGAGGTGACAAAATGCCTCCCCTGATTAATTATAAAATCCTGTTCACACCCAGTGCCACTTTTTGTTTATGCTGGTTCTTGAATTTGTTATTCCACCTAATGATAAAGGAATGCTAATTTGTTTTAGCCAAACAAAACAACAAAACATCTGAGTGATGCTCCAGGGGAAACAGTGTACCAGTAAGTTGTACTGGTAATGGGATGTCATTAAAACATTGTCTTCAGGCTAACTTTCAGGTGATGATATGGTTCTTTTAACAATTATTTAAAAATTTGATAACAATCAAGCTTTGGTTGAAGGACCTTCAGTGTGATTCTAACAGTCTGCGTTTAGCAACTTCTGAGAAGTGGAAACAATCATTTCCCATCACATCTTTTATACTGCTGTAACTGGGAAGGGTTAATTTTGACTCCACATTCGATCCTTTCTGCGACTTTAATCCTTGTGTTTTGCTGCTTTTGTTATTGTAGCATACGTAATAGCCTGCCTCAGGGAGTCCTGCCCCCTCCCTGACCCTTAAACTAACAGAGTTTGTTTAGCTCACTGCCCACCTGTGAAGGACTGGGACATTCTTAAGTTCCTCGTGTGAGAATGGAGCCCCTCATCTGCTGCTCGCTGAAGTGGCTCAGACCTTCACTTTGTGGGGCCAGAAGCACAGCCAGCTGTGAATTCCTTGTTCATTGACATGGCAAGAGACACTCGATTTCATAGCACCTGTGAAATGGTGGTATGGAAGTGAAACTAGCACATCCCCCAGCCTGAAGCTTGCCATTCTAGGAGATGAAAACCAGAAAAGATCTTTTTACTTTGTTTCCTCACCTCCACCACTTGTGATCCATAATGCACCTGGCATCGAGGCCCCAACAAGTGGTTATTTTGAGAAGTTAGTCTGCTGTCTTCTTGGTGAGCCAGCTTTCCGGATAAAGTCATACTCCTTGCCACAACATCTTGTCTCTCGGATTTATTGGGCTATCACATGGCAAGCAGGGTGAGCTTGGACTTGGTGGCATTAACTGTGATTCTATGAAGACAACCATTTAGTTTGGAAAGATGAGAAAGATCCGCATGGGCCCTACTGAGTACTTTTTAATGGGGTTTCATTTTGCTTCTTTCAGGAGTTGGATAGTGTTGAGAGTTGAGATCAATCTTTAGATAGTCATGATGTCAATTCAGACAGAAACACTACTGTTTACTTTATACAAAATTTAACATTGGAAGCATCTTAGACAAGCATTTAATAACCCCTTTATCTTATACTTGAGGAAGCAGAAACAGTAAGGACAAATTATTTGGCCTT
The DNA here is from genome assembly GCA_007570785.1 of Antilocapra americana. Classification (NCBI taxonomy): domain Eukaryota; kingdom Metazoa; phylum Chordata; class Mammalia; order Artiodactyla; family Antilocapridae; genus Antilocapra; species Antilocapra americana. Next base: position 18,365,006 of record ML661325.1, on the reverse strand, counting down.
ATTTTACATGATCATCAATAAAGTTGAGTCTCACAACTCAAGATTCCTGTCCAAAATTTTGTTTCCCATTCAATGAAAGAATTATGTCCCTAATAGGTAGTGGGTAAGTTCTGGGTAACTCCTGTGTACAAGGCTGGAATAAATAACGTCATGGATGGGCTCTGGAAAAATGAACTTAAACCTCAGTTGGGCAATGAGGAAGTTGGATTATTTGTCCTTTTTGATAGCTCCCTTTCTTGACAATCAAATGTTGTTTAATTGAGATTCTGTTATTCTGTGAGTTAAAGCATGGTCACTTATACTATACTGTGTCATTAATTTTCTAGTTGATTCACTTATCCCATCACATAGCCTGATAAAGTTACCATTTTTTTTTTTTTTAGGTTAGAGAATAGGCATGGAAAGAGAAAGTGATTTTTCCCGTAATGCTCCAGCTATTTAGTGACATAGCAAGGATTTGGACCCAAGGCCAACTCTTTGGTATCTCAGATGGTGAAGAATCTGCCTGCAGTGCAGGAGGTCTGGGTTTCATCCCTGGGTCAGGAAGATCGCCTGGAGAAGGGAATGGCTACTCACTCCAGTATTCTTGCCTGGAGGATTCCATGGACAGAGGAGTCTGGTAGGCTATAGTCCATAGTGTTGCAGAGTCAGACACGACTGAGTAACTTAATACACAACTCTTTTTAAGCCCATATTCCCTCCCTGTATATTGGGATAGGTGTGGCTTCAAGGAAAAGTAGAATAGACATCTATGAGTCTCTTCCCTTCATAGGAAACAAGACACTATTCATTCCCATTTTGAGAAAATCTTTTGAGCATATTTCCTGTGTCTTTTTATTTGGCTTTGAAAGCATCACCTTTCCTTGTTCCCATGGAAGGATTTAATTTTAGTAAAAAGAAAATAAATTAAGGAGGAGGCATGTGGCAACAAGTTGACCTCACAGAAGACCTTTTTGTGAGTATGATGATAAGTACAGACTGTACCTGGTTGTTTCTATTCTCATCTCCATTGCAGACGCCACAGCCCGTCCTTCAGATGCCAATTATGGGAGGAAGCCGTATGGTACACATTTTTTCAGCACAGGAAGACATATTGTTAAATGTTGTAGCCTTATGTATGAAAAACTTCTTTGGAATTCATCAGAACTAGGAGTTATAAAACCTCATCTTGGAACATTTGCAAATATTCCAGAAAGACTTCTCAATTTAACCAAATGTTGAATTGAGGATGTATTTTGGCAAGAGATGTAATAGTCAGATATGTTCATCTTAGGGGACCTTGAAACTAGAGCTCATAGCCCAGTGATGCTTTTTAATGCATCAATTTTTACATATTCAGAAAGTGTTTTTAAAAAGAGAAAAATATCTAGTCAGTGTTTATTCCCCCCCCCAAATACATCATGGGCATGAATTCCTTGTAAAACTAACTTAGTTGCTTGAGACCGGCAGTTAGTATAGAGTAGAATATAAATATCAACATATTACATGATAGAGTAGATACTGCTTTGTAAATTTTTATCTTTAGTTCCATATAGCCATATGTGTATATGGCCAACATTTACAATGTTTTCCTTACTGTATATGGTCACTATTTACAATGTTTTCCTTAGGGTCTTACTGCTAAAAAAAAAAAAAAGCTTATAAGCAACTAATTCTGCTTTTCTCTTTTAGAGAAATGCAATTCACATATAGATGTTTATTCTTTTGTGACAATGTCATTTGATTTGTCTCTCCTAGATAGGGGGGTTTAAGTCTCACTAGAAACAAGCAAGAATTCCAAAGTACTCAGGGTAGAAAATTTGAGCAAAAAAAAAAAAAATAAGTCATATATGGTTAGTGGTAAATGGCATAAGTATCAATATGGGACAATGTCAAGGACACTGGTCGAGGATTAGAGGCAAGTTTCCAGTACTAGTTTTTATCAGAGATCAAAGTACACTTGAAAGTGACAGTTACTCAGTCATGTCTGACTCTGTGACCCCATGACCATACAATCCATGAAGTTCTCCAGGCCAGAATACTGGGATGGATAGCTGTTCCCTTCTCCAGGGGATCTTCCCAAGTCAGCGATTGAACCAAGGTCTCCTGCATTGCAGGCGGATTCTTTACCAGCTAAGCCACCAGGGAAAGCCAGTTCAGCTCAGTTCAGTTCAGTTGAGTCGCTCAGTCATGTCCGACTCTTTGCAACCTCATGAGCTGCAGCACGCCAGGCCTCCCTGTCCAACAGCAACTCCCGGAGTCCACCCAAACTTATGCCCATTGTGTCAGTGATGCCATCCAACCATCTCATCCTCTGTTGTCCCCTTCTTCTCCTGCCCTCAATCTTTCCCAGCATCAGGGTCTTTTCAAATGAACTCTTTGCATTAGGTGGCCAGAATATTGGAGTTTCAGCTTCAACATCAGTCCTTCCAATGCACACCTAGGACTGATCTCCTTTAGGATGGACTGATTGGATCTTCTTACAGTCCAAGGGCCTCTCAAGAGTCTTCTCCAACACCACAGTTCAAAAGCATCAATTCTTCAGCACTCAGCTTTCCTTATAGTCCAACTCTCACATCCATACATGACTATTGGAAAAACCATAGCCTTGACTAGACGGACCTTTGTTGGCAAAGTAGTGTCTCTGCTTTTTAATATGCTATCCAGATTGGTCATAACTTTCCTTCCAAGGAGTAAGCGTCTTTTAATTTCATGGCTGCAATCACCATCCACAGTGATTTTGGAGCCCCCACCAAATAAAGTCTGTCACTGTTTCCACTGTTTCCCCATCTATCTGGCATGAAGTGATGGGACTGGAAGCCATGATCTTAGTTTTCTGAAAGTGGAGCTTTACACCAACTTTTTCACTCTCTTTCACATTCGTCAAGAGGTGCTTTAGTTCTTCTTCACTTTCTGCCATAAAGGTGGTGTCATCTGCATATCTGAGGTTGTTGATATTTCTCCCAGCAATCTTGATTCCAGCTTGTGTTTCATCCAGCCGAGTGTTTCTCATGATGTACTCTGCATGTAAGCAGGGTGACAATATACAGCCTTGACATACTCCTTTTCCTATTTGTAACCAGTCCTTTGTTCCATATCCAGTTCTAACTGTTGCTTCCTGACCAGCATACAGGTTTTTCAAGAGGCAGGTCATGTGATCTGGCATTCCCATCTGTTTCAGAATTTTCCACAGTTTATTGTGATCCACACAGTCAAAGGCTTTGGCATAGTCAATAAAGCAGAAATAGATGTTTTTCTGGAACTCTCTTGCTTTTTTGATGATCCAGCGGATGTTGCCAGTTTGATCTCTGGTTCCTCTGTCTTTTCTAAAACTAGCTTGAACATCTGGAATTTCATGGTTAATGTATTGCTGATGAACATTTTATGTTTTGAATATTTTGGTCCAATATACTAAGAAATAAATGTCAAAAGGTATTGCATAATTTTGATGTTAATATTACACAAAACACATCAACATGTATAACTCCCTTACACCCCCCACACACACATAAATACATAAAATACAATGTGAAGTATTTATACTGTTTATAAGGTGATCCCTTGGTTATATAAAGTCATGATGCACCATGAGATGAGATGTCTAATGAGACATAGCTTCAAACATATAAAGTGACAGTCTTCTTTCAGTTTTTTCTGAGTGTCTAATGATTAGATATTTAATTTCATTTAATAATATAGTAAGGTCCAAATTTAAGGTCTCTTTAGAATGTGACAATCAGGCGATATACCATTACTAAAAAAATGTTAGATAAAACACGAGAGAGCGCTTTTAGAAATTAAGGTTGTTCCATGAAATAGGCAGGCTGCAGTGGAGTCATAACCTTAATCCAGCGTGTTGAAAAGACATCTCAGGAATTTACATTTCTTGACCTTTTAGACCACCCTAAGTAGTAGCATGAACACAGGCAGGTTTGAATGAAAATCCTGACTAATAGTCTTGCTAGTTGGAGGGATTTTGGATAAGTTAGTTATTTAGTTTCCTCATTATTAAACTGAGATAATAATTCTTGCCCCATAAGCCTGTTTTGAAAAGTAAACATAATGCAGGTAATGTCTGGCACAAAGTAAGTGCTCAATACGTGCGTTCTGAATTTGCCTGCCAGGGACTTGCCTTGTCTTGGGCATGAAGAAAAATGCATCGATAATGTTTCAGTTTGGCTTTGGTTGGTTAAAACTGATTATTGGATGAGATGGAAAATTAGCCAGGAAAGTGAACAGTAAATATAGTGAGTTTTAGATTCTTTCTGATTTTCCTTTTGGAAGTTGGGTCTGTAATTATGTATTATGAAATAGGGTGCTTAGTGCTGTTGAACAGTTCTAACTGGATTCTGCAACCTCTCCTCCAGTAGCTGAGCTGCATTGTGGTGCAGTATAATGAACAAGGTCCGAGGAGTCCTCACTAGACTGCTTACGCCATTGTCTCCAGTGTGGGGGGTGCAGGTGGAGGGATCAGCAGGGAATCGGGTGTATCAACAGGAGATTAAAGATGCAAAGTTGATGCTGTACCATAAACACTTCTGAACTGCCACTTTTATAAAAAGCATCAATATCTTGTGCTTAAAGATATAAATTAAAAAAAAAAAGAAAAGACAATGGTTCCGTAACTTCTTTATAAACTTCACATTGGACTTGCTCCATCACCTTCCCTCCTCAGTAGCTGCAGCTTTGTTAAGGAAAGCTAAGCTGTAGCACATTGAGGCTTGCCATAGGATTGAGTTTAAGCTGAAAGGATATAATATGGACTTCAGGAAATGAAACAGACTATATCTAATAATAAATAAGCCATAATATATTAACATGAGTTAATATTAATTATATCATAATTAATATAAATATATGATGTAAATATACTACAAATATTAGTCAATATAAATTATGATATAATAAATAATAGTAAATGTTTAATAATAAAGAGTACACAGACTATATTTAATAGCTATTCTAGTTTATAAACAAAACAGATGCTATCTTACACATTTAAACTCAGATATAGCAATGACAGTAATAATAACTTATTTATCAAGTATTTAATGTGTTATCAGAAATTACATGTTTTTTTAATAATCTGTGAAGTGATATCAAGATACAAATGTTTATGCTATTATTAGTGCATTATTATTAATATTGCTTGAAAGTCAGTCTTACCCATAGGTACAATGAAAAGTAGATAGCAAATAAGCAGAGCAAAAAGGCTATGTCTATGTTCTTTTTCTCAAGTTTCTAAAAACAGAAGAATTTGTATATTTGATGATTCCTTCATCATATTTTTTTTATTATGTAACTTTTTTAGAAATTATATATCTGCTTTTCACCAGATTTTGGTTCAGAATTCAGTCTTTGATTATCCTTAATGAGAGTACAGGGCCATTTATTATTCAGGAGAGCTGTATTCTTGCATTGCTGTATGATGGCTTTATAGCCTTTAAAGAAGCTGGAGAAATATAAAAGTAAGAATATTGAAATATTATGTTAGTCTAATTTCAATTTTATGAAATTTGAAAAAAGTTTAAATTAAAAAGGAAGTTCATAGGTTTTATTGTAGTAAATTGAGAAAAGAGAAAAACTATATCGAGACACTGAAAAAGTTAAGCTCTCTGGCTGTATTATTTGTGATCAAATTTAATTTGATTGTTTTTGGTTCCCAAGTTAGTACTCACATCCCTTACAGACGAGCATAATTAGTAATAATTCTTAGTTTTTGCCTGGAGGAAATAAAAAATATAGACAATAATTAATTTTCTTATACTTAATATTGAAACTTTAGGTTTTATTAAAAAATATATGCTGATGAATCAGGCTGGCAATATTAATTACATAAATTTATATGTATATGCAATCAATAATAATAAACTTATTGATAATGAAAAAAATCCAAATTATTTGGCAATTTGTAGGTACTTTTATTTACTGGATTGCACAAAATTGTAAAAATAATTAAAAACTGGGAGCAAAATTTTTGATTTGAGAGAAAATTTTACATAGAATGTATTATCCATTTTTGACAAAGTACAGTATATTTCAGTACAACTATATAGTGTAGAAAAGCATGCTTAATAGAGCTTGCGGTCCATGTGATGCTATAATAAATTAATTAATTTTCTCATTAAACATTTGTTGGGAATATACTATGTGCTAGACTCTGTCGTACACAGTATGAAAAAGGTAAAATGGAAACACTCGTCAGCATGAGACTTTTGTCAGATAGATAGTTATCAAACAAATCCTGCTCTCATACTAATGTAAAATGAACACCTATGGAAAGAATAGGGTATATGTAAGCAGGAACTCAGAAAGTGCACCTGTCTGGCAAGAGATTAATGTATTAAGCAAATTGATTGAAAGAAGTCTTTGTTAAGTGTATATAATTTAGAAAATTATAGAGAATATAAAGATTTTTTTTTCCCTCAAAGCAATCTCCACTTACCAGTCCTTACCAAATAATACCAGTGAGATAGGTGATCCTAGAAGCAGGATATTTACATGACTAAGATGAAAAGGGATGGATATCTGTTGGAATCAAATAAAAAAAAGAAATAAGCAGTGTGTCCCATCGTTTTGTTTAATACAATATGATTGTATACTTGCCTTGTGCTTAATATTCTGGAATTGAACGGAGCCATGTGAAGTGCCATTGGTGACCTAGTTTTGGTTTTGTTAATATTGTTTAATGCCCCTGGTCTATTACGAAGATTTTTTTCCATTCAAGATAGGAGATCTGATCTAGGTGCCAGCAAAATACTTGTTTTATTTAATAAAATGGAAAGATTTTAATCTCCCTCACTGACGGATATAGCAGATAACTGCAAACAATAAGCTGTGAAATATCATATATTATCACTAGTAATTAAGATATTCTCTGGCTTAACAAAATTGAAATAACTTATTTTCTGAACTTCAGACTTTGGATAATTATCTAGTTAGGGGGAACCCTCAGAAAACTTAAAGAAATCTTTTCTCCCATTTAATTGTACTACATTCTTCTTGGTACAAACTTAGCATTCTTTGAGCAGAGTTATTCATTATCTCAAACCCATCTCTAATCTTGATGTTATGTGGTATCTGGATTTTTCTTTAAATTCCCAAACCTCCCCCTCATCTCTGAGTCTTAAACTCTCTAGAATGCGTCAAGGTCTTTTGAGTAATCATTGGAATTAATGGTTGTACTGAGTTGATTTCACTTACTTGAAAAGTGCCTTTCTTTCAGGAGGCTATACTGCTCTGTGACTTTAAGGAATAGTGATTTGAGTTTGTCAGAAGCCCTCAAAGCCTATTACATGCTTTTTTTTTTTTTTTACCTTCACTTTGTCAGAAGATGGCAAATTAGTGTATATGGTTAGAAAGTTAATTTGTCATATATGGTTACTGGTTTTTCCAGTAGTCATGTATGGATGTAAGAGTTGGACTATAAAGAAAGCTGAGCAGCAAAGAACTGATGCTTTTGAATTGTTGGAGAAGTCTCTTGAGAGTCCTTGGACTGCAAGGAGATCCAACCAGTCCATCCTAAAGGAAATCAGTCCTGAATATTCATTGGAAGGACCAATGCTGAAGCTGAAACTCCAATATTTTGGCCACCTGATGCGAAGAACTGACTCATTAGAAAAGACCCTGATGCTGGGAAATATTGAAGGCAGGAGGACAAGGGGATGACAGAGGATGAGATGGTTGGATGGCATCACTGACTCTGTGGACATGAGTTTGAGTGAACTCTGGGAGTTGGTGATGGACAGAGAGGCCTGGCATGCTGCAGTCGATGGGGTCACAAAGAGTTGGACACGACTGAGCAACTGAACTGAACTGAGAAGGTTTAAAGAGACTGAGGAGAATATAATACTTGTGCCATCAATAGAAAGAAAGAATATCATTTGTAAATATGAAGAAGAAAAATAAGCTCCCGAGTTCTTTATATGCATTACACTAAAGTGGTCATTATTGGACTTTCAGAAATTGTACGTAATTTCTGAAATGTCTTAACCATTCCTGAAGGAAAGCAGAAATGCTGCAGTGATTGAATTTGAATATGGAAAACTTGACTTTTGATCCAGGTACCACATCAAAGAATTTGGTTTTGAGATGAGTGGAAAGAGCATTAATCTTGGAATTAGTCTGGAGACCATATTTGAATTTCCACTTTGGGATGACCTTGGGCAGTTCACTGAACCTTTCTGAATATATGAATCCTCATTTGCAAGATGACAGAAGACTCCATCTGCACTTTCTGTACTCATGTTTTGTTATGATGGTCAATTGAAGAATCAGTTAATGCACTTTGTAAATCTAAAGCTGCCTGATATCTTAATTAAATATTAAATGAACGCTTACTGTGTGCCAAGATCTATACGCTTGGACTATGCTTTTACAAAATATTGAGTACAGTACTGTGAAAATTAGACGCTAGTCAAAGCCTTTGTTAATAATGTTTTCAACACAGTAAGAACAGTAACCATAAGTGTAACAGTAGGATTCAAAAACTCTTAGCTGTTGTTATTTTGTGTTCTTTTTTCAACCTCAGTTTTCGGAAAGAGAAACTTGGGGTTTAGACATTTAAGCAACTTGTCTAAAAAGTAGCAGACTTCCTGGTGCCAGGACACCAATTGGAAAGGAAATTTACTGTTCAGAGAACAGTTTATTTTAAGGACACTCAGTTTTACAAGCAATTGTGTTTTTGTTATAATTGAAAGATTTGCTTTTCAATGCTTTTACCATTGAGTCTAAGGGCTTAGATTCTATGGCTAAATAGGCCAAAATTTGAACAAGTTGCATCATGACCTCTGTAAATCTCAGCTTCAATTGCTCAGTGATTCATGGGGCTGCTGATGACAGAGAGCCATTGCAGGGCGTTTCTCAGCTGTCCAGGCACTTTGCTGAGTTCTTGTACATACATGGCTGTTGTGCGTAAGTGGATTCACTCAATACAGTGATCGTATGAGATAGCTCTGTTATTCTCTCAGTTTTATAGATGTGCAAATTGAGTCACAGAAAGTAAGAACAGTGGTTGACCTACATCAGCTATTTATTGTACAAATTAAATGAGCCTTTTAAATGCATAAAACATGTATGGTGTGCAGTTCATAGCAAGCAGTCATTAAATATCATCCTTTAACTACTAATTAGTTAGAATTACTTTTTTCTTGGCTTATTAATGGATTCAAATGTAACTTCTTGGGCTGTGTTTGCACGTTGAAGCATTCTCATCCTATCATTTTGGAGGCTGAAAACAACTTAAGTGATACTAAGTGAAAAGAAGACAGGCACCAATGATGTATTTAAAAATATATATTGTTTCCAGATATAAAAGTAATATATAGATATTATTTAACATTTGGAAAAGAATAAAGTAAAAATAATTTAAAATGTCATTAATATAACAGAAATAAAACATTTTGAAATCTCTTTTTACCTTTCTTATGTGTGATTTTAATAACGATAACTAATTTTAAATTCTGCAATTTTTGTTCAAGTTTTTAAACTTAGCCTTGTATAGAGAATAATTTCTTTATTTCCATACTCTTTATGCACATTATTAACCATGGTCATCTATTATCTTTTCTCTACAACATTATAGAGTTGAGGGCCTTTAGACTATTTTTATTTTTTACAATTTTGAAAAGTGTGTAAATGAACATATTTTATGTGGTGTTTCCCTTGGTATTTAGAAAGTTTTTCTTGGATAAATTAATAACAACAACTATTATAAATGCCACAAGTAAGCAAAAAGATTAAATTCCTGTATTAACTTTAAAAGGGTATGAACAACTTTTAAGACTCAGTATTAGGCTGATGACAATACAGCAAGATTGTGAATTTTTAAATAATTGCTGGCATAAAAAGTTCAGGTAATGTAAGTATATTTAACTACATACTAACTTTCTTAGGAAGTGAAGCTTTGCATATCTCCCTGCCCATATATGACGCTAGGCTTCCTTGATGACTCAGTAGGTAAAGTATCTGACTGCAATGTAGGAAACAGAGGAAACACAGATTTGATACCTGGATTAGGAAGATCCCCTGGAGGAGGAAATGACAACCTATTCCAGTATTCTTGCCTGAAAAATCCCATGGTCAAATGAGCCTGGTGGACTACAATCCAAAGGGTCGAAAAGAGTCAGTCATGACTGAGTGACTAAGCATGCACATAATATATGGCTCTATCGAAGTTGTATTCAATTAAAGCTTTTGGCAGTATAAAATAAATTTTGAAGATTTAAATATATAGAGTGTGCACCAGTTATGAGGTTGTTACTAAGCTACCATAGAGACCTCATCTCTATGGTAAAGCATCCTCCTTCATAAGTCCTACTCTTAACCATACACATACATTTTATTGTCATACTCCTTATTTATTACGAATAGTCATAGTGAGGTATAACTGATATACAAACAGCTGTCCGTATTTGATACTTACACAACTCAGTGAGTTTGAGCATGTGCATACGCCTACCTGTGGGGACTGTCTTTTAAATCCCCCTGCACTGAACGACCTTCTTCTAATCACGTTTCATCCATCTTTGAAGCCATGTTTGGTCCTGCTTCCTCCATGGGCTCCTTGAGCCCATGTATATCATTTTTTTCCATTTTCTATCTTAAGCTTTGCAGTGTTTGTCCCCATTATTATAATACTTTATAACACTTTGCAATTTTGTGTCTGTGTCCTGTTTTCTTAATGAAACATAAGAGGGGGTAAAAGCATAGAACTTGAAGTCAGAATATCTCGATCTGAGGTTCTCAATTTTAAACTATCTTGGAAACATATAGCACATCTTAAGGTCTTTGTTTACATATTTTAAAAGAGTTGTTCTTTAAGATTCCTATAGATTGACTGAGAAGGGGCATGAGCAGCATTTTGCTGGTAAACTGGCTCTAGGGGATATGGTTTGTAATATTTACTGATTTCCCATCATGGCCAACTTTAAGCTAACAACAGGACCAGGGGATATTTGTTGTTCTGTCACTAAGTCATATCCGACACTTTGCCATCCCATGGACTACAGCATGACAGGCTTCCCTGTCCTTCACCATCTCCAGGAGTTCGCTCAAACTCGTATCCATTGAGTCAGTGATGCCACCAACCATGTCATCCTCTGTTACCCGCTTCTCCTCTTGCTGTTAGTCTTTCCCAGCATCAGGGTCTTTTCCACCGAGTCAGTCTTTTGCAGCAGGTGGACAAATGTATTGGAGCTTCAGCTTCAACATCAGTCCCTCCAATGAACATTCAGGTTTAATTTCCTTTAGGATTCAGTGGTTGGATCTCCTTGCAGTCCAAGGAACTCTCAAGAGTCTTCTCTAGCACCACAGTTCAAAAGCATTAATTCTTTGGTGCTTATCCATCTTTATGGTCCAACTCTCACATCTGTACATAGCCACTGGAAAAAGATCTTTGACTATATGGACCTTTGTCAGCAAACTGATGTCTCAGCTTTGTAATATGCTATTTAGGTTTGTCATAGCTTTTCTTCCAAGGGGCAGGTGTCTTTTGATTTCATGGCTGTAGTCACCATCTGAAGTGGCTTTGGAGCCCAAGAAGATAAAAACTGCCACTGTTTCCACTTTTCCCCATCTATTTGCTATGAAGTGATGGGACCGGATGCCATGATCTTAGTTTGAGTTTTAAGCCAGCCTTTTCACTCTCCTCTTTCAGCCTCATCAAAAAGCCCTTCAGTTCCTCTTTGCTTTTTGCCATGCACAAAGAGGAACTAAAGAACCTAATTGGATGAGATGTCTGGAGTTGTCTGAATGGGAGCTGCCTCCTACAAACTACTGGCCCGAGGCGGCTTTTCTGGGGTGATGAAAATGCTCTGTACTTTGGGGTAGTAGTAATTTTGGTGTACATGGTTGTCCAGATTTACTGAAGTATATAATAAAGATCTGCATATTTCACTGTAAAGAAAAAGACTCCTGGGATGTAGTTGTTGTTATCTCTTTAATGTAGCTAAAATTGAGTATTTATTATGTTCTATAGGAACTATGGTTCTATTTTGTTTTTAGAATCTAAACAAATCCTTAAAATGTTTAAGGATTTAATTTAATCCTTACAATGATGCTCTGAGTTAGGTAAAATTTTCATTACCATTTACCAGATGAGGAAATGGAGGCAAAAGGGACTAAGTAAGACATTTATCAGAATGCTCCCTGAAATAGTCTGCACGGTCATTTGATTATTGCTACCTTAGTTTTTCTCCTCTTGTTTGAGAAGACTTCCCCGTTATGGATGCATGTTTAGACTTTGGAATTGCCACAAAGCTTTTTAGTCACTGATAGAGCTAATGAGACAATTATAATTTATTTTAAAAAAAAGTTCATTTGGGCACTCTTATGAAGTATAACTATTCTGAAGACAATTTTATTGAAAAAGTAATAGGATAATTAGGAATTAACCCAAATATCCAAATTTTGCCATTCGGAGAATGTGTCAAGGTCAGATGATTAAGAGTGGTGTGAGGCCCCATGCCGGCACCCATTGTAGCGGTATTTGGGAAGAGGGTGAATTCTGGTTGTAGGTTTTGTGTTAAATGACATGTCATTACTCATGTCTGTTTTAGAATTTTTAAAGGAGGCTGTGTCTTTTTAAGAATAAATTAGAGTAATAAGCTATAAATAACAACTTAGTGGGCATAAAAACTTTTATATAACATAATATGTATGGCTTCTGTTGTCTCCTTTGTTTTTGTCTCCTTACCCCCCTTTTACACTCTTCAGATAGGCAAGCATTCACTGCTGTCTATCCTCAGCTTACCACGTTACTGCCAATCTGCAGTAAATAAACTTTGGAGGAATTCTGTAGGAAATTTTGACTATGGGATGTAAAAATACAAGACATTTCAGAAACAAAAAGTTTTTGCATACATCCTCATCACTGTGCAGCACCACAGTAACTTCAGCAAAATCTGATTAGGGTTGCAGCTAGAATAATCGAGAACACATTATTCCCATGGTAACAATACTTAAAAACTTAAAGAAGTAAATATTTAAATATTAGCAGGTGTTCTTCTAATGTCAGTGTTTATGATAGAAGACTAGGAATTTATTCTATAAATTTATTGAAGTTTTTACTTTTAAATATGTATGTCCAAGGAGAAAGCACTTACCATTTAAAATGAATATAACCTCTGCTGCAGAAGCAGACACATAGATCAATACAGTAGATCAGAATAGAGAGCCTAGAAATAAACCCACACACCTGTGGTCAATTAATCTATGACAAAGGGGCAAAATTTTACAAGGGAGTAAAGATGGTCTGTTCAGTAAGTGGTGCTGGGAACACTGGACAGCTACGTGGAAAACAAGATGTTAGAACATTTTCTCATGCCATATGCAAAAATAAACCCCAAATTAGTTAAAGATATAGATGTAAGACCTGAAACCATAAAATTCCTAGAAGAAAACTCAGGCAAAATACTCTTTGACATAAATCGTAGCAATGTTTGTTTTGGCTCTGTCTCCTATGGCAAAAGAAAGAAAAGCAAAAATAAACAGGAGGGACTTGATTAAAGTTAAAAGCTTTTGCACAGCAAAAAATAATCACTGACAAAATGAAAAGACCACTTACTGAATGGGAGAAAATGTTTTCAAATTATATGGTCAGCCAGGGATTAATATTCAAAATGTATGAACTCCTTGTACAACTCAATATCAAATGGACAAGCAGCTCCTTTTGAAAAATGGGCAGAAGACCTAAATAGACATTTTTCCAAAGAAGACATTCAGCAAGCCAGCAGACTCAAAAGTTGCTAATCATCAGAGAAATGCAAATTGAAACCATGACTAGATATTTCCTCACACCTATCAGAATGGCTATCATTAAAATGAATACATAAAAGAAATGTTGGTGGGGATATGGGGAAAAGGAAACCCTTGTATATTGATGGTGGAAATATAAGCTGTGCAGCCACTGTTGAAAAAATATGGAGATACTTCAAAAAAATTAATATAGTCCTGCCATAAGATCTAGTAATTCCACTCCTGGGGATATAGCCAACGCAAAGGGAAACAGTAACTGGAAAAGACGCATATCCCTGTCTTCACAGCAGCATTATTTACAGTGGCCAAGATAATGGAAGCAGTGTGAGTGTCCATCAGCAGATGAGTGGCTAAGGAAGATGTGGTCTGTGCATGCACATACAGAGGAATATTGTTTAGCCATAAAAGGAATGGAATTCTGCCATTTGCAACAACATGGATGAACCTAGAGAGTACCACCCTCAGTGAAATAAGTCACACAGGGAAAGACAAATACTGTATGTTTTCACTTACATGTGGAATCTAAAAAATAAATGATTGTAAATAACAAAACAGAGACCCACACATATAGGGAACAAACTAGTGGTTGCCAGTGGGGAGGGGGAAAGGGAAGAGGCAAGATAAGGATATGGGACTAAGAGATACAAGCTTTTATATGTATATATACCCACATACATATGTATGCAAAATGGATATATTATACAGCACACGAAAAATATAAGCACTGTTTTGTAATTACTCTAAATGGAGTATACTCTATAAAAATATATGTTATACACCTGAAAAAATTCTTTATAAAGTTAGAACTTGGATTCATCTTCAGAAAAAGGAATCCCAAGCCTCCTGTATCCAGCACATTTATTACTGAAAAATCAATTTGCATATTTGCATATAATATTCTAAATAAAAGCCATCTGTTCTAAGAAAGCTAAGACAAGGCAAATTAATAGCTCACATAAAACAGAACATCCCTTTTTAAAAAAATGTTTGCATGAGAAAATGAATGTTACCTGTGATCAAATGAAATGGTATGAGAATCTTAGGAAAAAAGCACTGATTACTAAGGAAACCTGTTTTGTATTAATCTTCCCATTTATAGATGGGTTAATGCACAATATCTAACTTCCTTATATGTTGCTGATTCTTTCTACATTGTTTGCTTCTTGTTGTATTGAATTATTCCTCAAAAAATACCATACTGAGAGAATAATCCAAAAATAGTTTAATAGTACATTTACCAAGTACTTTTAGCTTTCTTTTCCTCATTAACTTCTTAGGTTTATTTGTGTTATAAATTTGGTAATGTCTCGATCAGAAAATCTCCATTTGAGATGTATCAGGGCACTTACTCTCTAACAACTAACATTGTGTTGTGTGTTTGTTTAATGCCACTAAATACTTTGGTCATTGACATATAAGCTAAGAAGTACCAGTTGAGTGGAAAGCACCAGTTTAGTTTTGGTATTTGAACTGTTAAAAATTTAAGCAATAAAAATTCTATTGGAGTAAGGTGTTAAATAGATGGTAATTATAATTCATGAGCGTGGAAGCTCCTTTCAGTAAAGGAAGAAAAATTCCTTCGATGTCTTTCATAACATTTGTCATAGTTCTTTTTTTTTCTACTTGGGGGATAATTGCTTTACAGGGTTGTGTTGGTTGCTGTCATGCAATAGCATGAGTCACCCGTGAACACACGTGCGTGCCCTCCTTCTTGGGCCTGCCCCCTTCCCCGCCACCCCACCCCTCCCGCCTGTCACAGCGCGCTGGTCTGAGCTCCCTGTGTTGTGGAACTTCCCACTAGCTCTCTGTTTTACACGGGGTAATATGTATGTTCCAGTGCCACGCTCTCAGTCCGTCCCACCCTCTCCTTCACCCGCTGTGTCTTCTCTGGGTCTGCATCTCTGTCCCTGCCCTGCACACAGGCTCATCAGTCCCATCTTTCTAGACTCCATGTATATGCATTAATATAGAATATTTGTTTTTCTCTTTCTGACTTGCTTCACTCTGTATCACAAACTCTAGGTTCATCCACTTCAGTTCAGCTGATTCTTTGCTGTAGTTTTGAGTACACGATGAATGAATACATGTTGACTTACATTTATTCAAAGTTGAATTTAAATACCACCATATATTCTAATCAGGACATAAAGATGCTAAATTATATAGAAATTTTTCCTTTTAGGACCTAGAAGTCGCAGTGTATTTTGTGGGCTAGTCTTGGCAATTGATTTGTGTAAGTTTGCTCTGTATTGCAGCTTTGGGGTATTTGGTGTCCCTCCAGTGTGAAAATCTGAAACTCTGTCATAAACTAATTTTATCTAACAAACCAACAGCTCTTAGATTCCCTTGTTTCAGTGGCCTGTTGAGCACCATAACTAGTTACCAGTTGCTGCTAGACTTTAAGATGCTGAGTGAGCAGCCAGATATGGTACAGAACAGTAAGTGTTGCTGGGCGTGGCTAGGGAGCGATCATCCATTATGAAAGAGAGAGTGGAGGGTGAGGAGCCAGAGTAAGCTTGTCCCTGACTGCTTGGAACAGTCTGACGAAAGCCTTCTCCTTTTATCTCATACTCAACCACTTGACTGCTCTTTACTTGAAGACTTCCGCTTTGTCCCGTGGGTTACTGCAACATATGGATTCAATAGTATGTGAGGTATTGTAAGACTGTTTACACCATTTACATGATTGGCCCAGATGACTTTCCATGCTACATTGTGGATCTTTTTCTCTTACATTGTATTTGATTCACAGAGGAAAATAAAAGAATGATTAATTTACTCTATTCATCTTCCTTTCTTCCAACAAGGACTGAGAATATGACAAACAATAGCAGATCTCACACACTGAATGACAATTCTGTGTAGTATTTCATATCTGTGTTCTCATTTGATCTGCCTGTTGATTGCACATTCAGTGATTATCACTGACAGTCACACTTCAGTGATTGTCATGGATAATCACAATTCAATGATTGTCATTGATAATCACACTTCAATGATTGTCATTTTGTAGGCCCCAAGGAAACTGAAGTATAAAGAAAACAAGTAATTTTATAAGGTTATATTATGACTGAGACAAAATTGATTTTTGCCAATTTCTGATTCCAGAGACCCTTTTCATTATATCATGCTATATTTAATGTTCCAAAGTCAAATGCTACAGAAGTATAAAGGGTACCTGTGAAATCCTGAACCGCCAATTCCACACATGAAGGTACCTACTAGTAACTGTTTTCTGTGTAACTTTCCACCTTTTCTTTGTATTTTGTCAAAATCAGTTTCTTTTCCTCCTTCTTTTCCTCCATACTTTAATATTTTTTAACAAAAATTCAGCTCTGTTTACCTTCTTTTGTAGCTTAATTTTTAAAGCAGCAACAATATGTTATGGGCTCTTTTTCACAAAGTGTGGTACGTCTTGTAAGTGTAAGTCAATTCCAGGTCATTCCGGGTGCTTCGCTCTTTTTGTGTGTGTAATTCTGTTGGCCGCATTCTTTCTGTCTGTATTACCTGTTTCAGATTTCTGCTTTTGCTGATTTCATCAGCATTGGACCTATACTTTTCCTTTCCACTGTGTTTCTTTTTGCCATCCGCAGTTGACTTCTAAACATAGGTTTGTGTCCTTCTCAGGTACTGAGCTCACAATTTATCTTCAGCCAAAATTACGAAGTATTATCACTTGAATAGACTGCATTCTTACCCTGGCAGTCAGGAATGCAAGCACAAGTTTACCCTCAGAAAGGAAAAGCATTGTTTGTGTTCTTTTTTTCCCATAGCCCACTGCTCTACACATCCTCATATCACAGTATGTAGAGGGAAAATGGAAGCCTGTGTAACATAAATAAGACTTTCTAGATATAGTCTCACTATACTTGGATTTCAGCTTTCACTGTCTCCTGACAACGTCTTAAAGGTTTCTGGCTAAAGAAGGACATCAAGAGGAGAGAAATTAATCTTTCTTGGTGGAAGACTTACGTGATCATGTTGTAGAATTGATTTGATTACTTGTCATTTGAGATAGTCATCCATAGGGCAGCCAGTTCTCAGTATTTAGGAAATCTGCTACTGGGCGAAGGTGTAGAAGATAATTTGAGTGTTAGAGCCCAATATCAGATTACAAGGCTTGATTCAAAAATTTCAAGTTTATAGATCAGGCTGTTTGATTTGTTCTTTCCAGTTATCCAAACAACTGAAAATATGTCATTAGAAAGCTGAGCAAAG
Organism: Antilocapra americana; assembly: GCA_007570785.1. Lineage (NCBI taxonomy): Eukaryota > Metazoa > Chordata > Mammalia > Artiodactyla > Antilocapridae > Antilocapra > Antilocapra americana. The sequence goes on along the minus strand of ML661325.1, from coordinate 18,347,054 downwards.
TAGGACATGTTGTTTTCCAGCATTGTGGGCCATAGTATGTTGGTACGTGTGTATGTAGTCGCTCGGTCATGTCTGACTCTTTGTGACCCCCATGGACGGTAGCTGGTTAGGCTCCTCTGTCCATGGTATTTTCCAGGCGAGAATATTGAAGCGGGTTGCCATTTCTTACTTCAGGGGATCTTCCCAAGCCCAGGGATGGAACCAGTGTATCCTGCATTTCCCGCATTGGCAGGTGGATTCTTTACCACTGTGCCACCTGGGACGTCTGATAGTTTATTGGAGTAGGGTGCAAATATTTTCTGTTATTTTGACTTTGAGATTTTGAGATCTTTGAGCTAAAAAAAAAATAATAACAGTGGTGGAAGTGAACATGTCTGCTGGTATTTTGTGTTTAGCAAGGTCTATATCAATTGAAAAAAATTCTATTGTTTGAAGAGTTAAGTCAAATACTAATTTAATGCCGATGCAAGCTGCCTCTTTAACGGGTGGAATATCATAATTATTTGTGACATATGGATTCTTAAATCAGATTCAGGCTGGGGATATTTTAAATCAGTAACCCATTCGACAGCATATCTCTCCCTTGGAATCTTGAGCATGACAGGGCTAGTTCCCTGAGTCTTTATGTGTATAATGTTTTAGTGAGTATAATTGGTATAAGAGGAAAGACATTTTTTATAAGAGGGGCAACCTCAAGAGTAAGATGACTATTTTAATATTTATTAAGGAACCCACTCTAGGGAAAAAGAGCATCAAGGAATTGATGGAACACATAAGGCAGATCAAGGAAAGGCCTGGAGTTCCAGACTAGCCTGTGTTGCCTTGAGACTAGAGCGTTTCTGATGACTTCATTGACTACTGATCTCAGTTTAAGAGCAAATTCTATTTATGGCAGGTAGGATGAGTCTGGGAAGTGGCAGGAAAAGGCAGAAGAAGCGTTGACAGGTCCATGTTGTATAAAATGGGAAACAAAGAGTTCCCAAAGGGATAACATTTGTCCCTAGTATTATATTATGGCGCATTCTCCAATTTTATTCCAATATTTTTCATCTACCCATATAATGAAAGCACACACAGATGCACACACGTGATCCCACATTTCCCTGCCATGTATTTTTTTCATGCGTCATAATAGAGCAGGGCTGCAGTGACATCACCCTGCACTAATATACACCACTGGGAGAAATGCCCGCAGGCTCTAATGAGGACCACCTGGCACCCTGTCAGAAATACACATTCTCACCCCACCGCCCAGACTTAGAGAATCAGACACTTTGTGGGTGGGGCCCAGTGATCTGTGTTCTAAGCATTCTGATGAAGGCTGTTGTTTGAGAAGTAGTGAATTAAGTCCCTGGGGATTTCATTTTACATAATTCTTGAGAAGCAACTGCTCCTGCATTCTCATTTTTAAATCCTTCCAGACCCAATTCAAAACCCACTTCCCCCTTCAACTTTCCTGGAACCCAGCTGGACTCTTGTTCCTCGTGACATACCAAAAGCCTTTCCTGCCGTACTGAGGACTAAGGGACCTTGTAAGGCACTCTTTCTTGCAGTTCTTTTGGCACACATTTCAAGTCCCTAGCCAGACTAATAAGGAACACAACTTTGTCTTACTAGGTTTTTTAAAATCTTGCATAGCTCCTAGCTTGCAGTAGATCATATTCAATAGTTGGTGATTATGGATTTAAGGTCCTGTAATACTTATTGGAGACACAGGAGACGTGGGTTCGATCCCTGAGTCGGGAAGGTCCCCTCGAGTAGGAAATGACAACCCACTGCAGTATCCTTGCCTGAAAAGCTCCGTGGACAGAGGAGCCTAGTGGGCGATGGTCCATGGGGTCACAGAGAGTCTGACCTGACTGAGCGACTGAGCGCGCGCATACACACACACATACAGTACCAGAATTTTTGAATTTTAGGTTACTCTGTGTAGTGTACATTGAATGCTTTAGGCCATAGGAACCAACTTTCACAGAATATTCATGAAGTGAGTTCCTATTGGGGGCCAGGCATTAATTCATTTAAAATTTATGTTGAGTACTTGCTGCAAACCGGGCTTCATGTGACACACTGGGGAAAATTGCAATATGGCATTTGGCCCTAAGAAACATACAGGCTGGGTTTCCTTACAGCTCTCATGAAGCCTCTCCATGCCACTCCATCCCTGCCAGGCCACATCTCATCCACCCAAACCCTCAAGACACTCTACCACCTACTCTTGTTTTATTTTCTTAAGAACATTTATTGTTATCTCAAAATGTCATGTGGTTTTCATTGTCATTTGTTTTTGTCTACCCTTCTCCCAACTCCTTCAGAGTAGGAACTTTGCCCAGTATATTCACAGCTCTATCCCCAGTGCTTAAAAGAGGACTTGGTACATAATACCCACTCATTAAATATTTTTGAATGGAAGAATGACTTCCAGGGAGAAAAACATTGTGGGGAACACATTTTAACTCCCTTCATAGGTAAGGAAACTGAGGCTTCAAGAATTTAAATGATAAAGAGCCTAGAATTCAAGTTAAAAGTCTTCCTAATTCCAAAGCTTATATTCCTTGCTAGTACCATCTGTCTCCATGTAATTTTTTCCCCATTAGTGTCTCTGTCTTTTTCCAAGGGCACACAGGAATTTGAGCTGCAGTCCTCACTACAGATTGCCTAGGCTTGAAAACTCTCTGCTCAGAATGTTAGGAAACTTTGCAATTAAGCATTTCTATGCATTAAAGTACCTAGGGCTGCCAGGACCTTGCATAGAATCAATTATTCCAATAGTTTTGGTTATCTGCAGTCCTAGGTTGTGGAAGCTTCCTTGAACTGAATCAAGGAAGCAGAAAGATGGGATTAAGGAAGCAGCTAGCCAATGCATTGCCAGTCCAGTAAACTGCCAGCAGGAACCTTGGCCATGAGGTTGTTTTTAAAGAGGCCTGTGTAGGTAATGGGGTGCCCTTCTTGGCAGTAATAATTTCCCCCCCTTTCTAAATAGCTTGCTTTTTGTTCATCATATTGAGAGAAGGCGGCTTCGGAAGAACTTTAGAAAGCTTTTCTTTTTTTTGAATAGGACTTCAAATATCCATTCCATCTCATTCAGGTTAGTCCTTTTATAGTAGAGTCATTTAATTATGGCCTTTTCCTCCTTAGCTTCTAAGTATTGAGGATTAGATTGGTATAGTAACAAATTCACTGATTATAAACTAATGGGGTTTTATAAAGATACTACTTAGGTGGTGAAATGAAGCAATTCCTTCTTCATGGGGCTCTCATGTGCTTGGGACAGGGAATAGGCTTATTAGGAAGAATGTCCTGAACTTGAGTACTAGTTCTGCTATCATTGGAAAGCCTTTATCCTCACTCAGCCTTAGTTTTTCTGTCAAATGGGATTCATCGTGATTATGTGGCAGAGATATTGAAGAATTAAGTGAGGTAGTGATTGTAAAGGGCCTTAGAACCATGTTTAGCATGGGACAGCTCACAGGTGTGTTAGACTTATTATTTTAACACACGTGTGTATCTGTCACTCAGTCGTGTCCAACTGTGTGACCCCCCCCATGGACCACCCACCATGAGCGGTCCACCAGGCTCCTCTGTCCAAGGGATTCTCCAGGCAAGAGTACTGGCGTGGGTTACCATTTCCTTCTCCGGTTATTTTAACATAGGATAGTATATAATGAATGAGGTCCCAGGTATAACAGTTGGAAATCCTTCAGACCTAGACTGGGCCCAGAGCTGGAGTTGTTGCTGCCTGCAGTTCTGTGTCACGGTCATGCTGGCCAGGTTAGCCTGAGGTCCTTACAAAGGCTACCTGCTAGACGGATTGAATGAGGGTCATCTTGGCCATACTTTGGCTTGGTTTTGTTCCTCTTGATAATAGTATTATAGTTAGAATTTTTTCTGTTAACACCCACCAATCTTTCATAATTCCAAGAGTCTATCACTAAATTCTGCCCTGGTTCACATTCTCAATGAACCTCTTTTATTTTTCTTTAGTCACAGGAAAGATGAAGGCTTAGCTTAAGAATGTTTTCTACAGATGAGCACAGCACACTGTACAATTTCTGGGGTGATACAAAGAAGATGGAATATGTGTTAAAGTTGGGTCTTTGCTTAAAAGTGGTCTTTCCCGTGGCTCAGATGGTAAAGAATCTGCCTGTAGTGCAGGAGACCTGGGTTTGATCCCTGGGTTGGGAAGATCCCCTGGAGAAGGGAATGGCAACCGATTCCAGTATTCTTGACAGGAGAATCCCTGTGGACAGAGGAGCCAGGAGGCTACAGTCCATAGGGTCACAAAGAGTTGGCCACGACTGAGCATCTAAACACATTTCACATTCCAGGCCACACGTGAGCTTTTGTTCAGAGGGTTTCCATTTAGAGCTTGGCCAATCTCTCCCTTTTCAGTCCTGAAAAATGGTGTGGGGTTCAGTTCTTCCCTCTGGAAGATTTGAGCTCCATGAACCCTCAAAATCTGACAAACAAATTTGCTTAAAATATGTTTTGGCACTGTAAACATGGGACTCCAAACACCTGCTTGCCATCTGCTGTGATCTAACTTGCACTACTCTGCTATAAAATAAGGCCAACAATGCCTACCTCACAAGCTTATTAGGTAGGTTAAATTAAATAAGATAATGTGTATTCATCACCTTGAAAGGAAGAAACTAACAACTGTTAATGTGTTTGCTTATCTCTTTCCACAAACCTTGCGTAGCTGTGTACCTCCCCTCTCTGCCCAGATTTTGCCATGGTAAGGTTACGAGGCACATCCTAAGGATGCTGTAGCTACAGCCCATAAATCAGAGCTCTGGGTCTGTGTGAAGAAAATGGTAATGAGAGTGCCTTCCTGAGACGCGTCACTTTTTTCAGGCAATGCACCATCTTCCATTTAAATCATGTGAATAGTTAAACTAAAGGTCACCAACTCATCACCCTATTTTATGGCAGAAACATTTCTGCATCAGATATAATTCTCCCACTCAGAAATTTGGGGAGTATTTGGGAATGTTTTTCAGATGGCATTGTTCTCTGCACTAAATGTCCATAGGGTGTGGGTGGAAGAGAGTAACTTTACTGTGGGAAGGAAATCTAACAAGCACCACGGCAGCCAGGCGGTCTGACCAAGTTTGCCATAAGTCATAAATCATACTGATGATATGTTCCCTCGATATGATGTGATGAGAATGGTGCTTTCTTCTGTGGTCTTCTCAGAACGCATGCTGCTGTTGTTCAGTTTCTAAGTTGTATCCGACTCTTTTGTGACCCCAGGGACTCTAGCCCACCAAGCTTCTCTGCCTGTGGGATTTCCCAGGCAAGAATACTAGAATGGGTTGCTCTTTCCTTCTCCAGGGAATCTTCCCTGCCCATTGGTAGGCAGATTCTTTACTGCTGAGCTACCAGGGAAGCCCAAGACACATAATGCCCATCTAATCAGGAGAGAAACAGTAGAAGAATCTGAACTGTGAAAGTGAAAGTGAAGGTTACTCAGTTGTGTCTGACTCTTTTCTACCCCATGGGCTGTACAGTCAATGGAATTCTCCAGGCCAGAATACTGGAGTGGATAGCCTTTCCCTTCTCCAGGGGATCTTCCCAACCCAGGAATCGAAACCAGGTCTCCTGCACTGCAGGCAGATTCTTTACCAACTGAGCTATGAAGGAAGCCCAGTTTTGAAGGGCATGTACAAAATTTTAGTACCCCTTCAAAAATGCCAAAGTAATAAAAGGAAACAAGAAATATCTGAGACTCAGTCAGTCATGAGGAAGCTAAGAAGACATGGCAACTAAATATAATGTGGTATCCTGGGTGAGATCTTAGAAAACAAAAAGGAAATTAGGTAGAAAAACAAACAAACAAAAAACAGGAAATGTGAATAAAGTATGGACTTTAATTAAGTGTATCACGAAAGATGTTAGCGATAGGAGAAACTGGGTATGGGACACACAGGGAATCTCTGTACAGTCTTCACAATAATTCTGTAAATCTAAAACTAAAATAGTTTAAAATCATCATTATTCTAACTTATCCTTCACAATTCAGGTCACTCCTTTAGGAAACCTTCCTTTTATGTAACCCTAAAATATGACAACTTCCTCTCACCTACCACCATGGTTTTAGAGCCCTCTTCTGTCTATTCTATATTACATTGAATTACAGTTATTTCACAAGACTAAATGATAAGAATGTGGTTTTTTATCTTTATTCTAGTGCCATCCAGAGTGTATGGCAGACCTTAGAGTTCAGTAAGTGGTAGAATAGATGAAAACGTTAAACAAATCAAAGTTAAAATAATTAGATGCTTTTAAAATGAATGAAAAGCTGAAGGGGCAGGGATGGTTGGCTGGTAGCTGCCACGAACTGTCGTATGCTGAGATGCTGTTGGAGAAGGGCAGTGACTGGCAGTCCTGCTCACAGTACGTTTCACAAGTTGTTCCATCACCGAAACCATCATCATTAGCAAGTGGTTCACTTCTGAAGGGCAAGGCTCTACTCTAGGGATTGAAAATGGCCACAGAGACCTGTAGGTATTAAGCACAGATGTTTCATCTACAGTCACTCCATGTGTCCTGCCTATGGCTTCATTCATTAATTCACGTTTGTTCAACAAATGTGTCATGACAAAGATAACACTACTATCTTGCACTGATTGCATATTTACTATGTAAATGTATATAGCCATATACTGTGCTAGTTGCTGTAGTGTACCAGCTGATTTTATCCAGGCAACAACTTCGGGATATACTATGCTATTGTATGCATGCTCGGTCCCTCAGTCATGTCAGACTCTTTGCAACTCCATGGACTCTGGCCCGCCAGGCTCCTCTGTCCATGGGATTCTCCAGGCAACAATACTGGAGTGGGTTGACATTTCCTTCTCCAGGGGATCTTTCAGACCCAGGAATTGAACTTGCATCTTCTGCATTGCAGGCAGATTCTTTACCCTCTGAGCCACCAAGGAAGCCTATATTCATGCTTTTAGTCCTGTTTTATAGATGATGACATTGAGACGGAGAAGTTAAGTAACTTTGTCCAAGGGTATGAAAGAAGAGTCTGCCATGTTGTGAGCACTGGATATACAACGGGCAGGGTCGGGGGAGAAAAGGCAGAGTGGGTAGTAAGAAGCAGAGAAGGTTTGCTACTGATGAAGGTGTTGACCTGGACTTTTGCCTGAAAATTTATATCACTTGCACCCTTTCTTTGAAGGAACTGAGAAACCAAAACTTCTGTAGATTTTCCTCTCAAGCTTTTCTTTTCTTTCTTCAATAGAATTTCAGTATTAAGTGCTCAGCAAATACCAAGTAACAACTATGCACCTGGCAGTGCTTAGGAGAGAAAGTCCATTGTAATTTTAAAGCTTTCAAGCTAGACTCAGAGAAATCATCACCCTGGTACCCTGGGTCTGCAATTAATAACATTTTTACTTTGGCCAGTCAGATCCCAGCTTCCTCTTTGTAAGTGGAAATTCTCATTCTTCTCTTGCAAGGTTATTGGGAATTAGAGATATATGTCAAGCAGTGGGTGTATGGTATTTATTTGATTAATGGTAAACAGCATTTTTATTACCCATGGGAAGATAAAAGCATGAGAGCTGGTGGGAGGAAAGCCAGCTTTCAATTTTCATATATTTTCCTGGGCCTCGTTTGAATTTTAATTTTATTGAATGTGCTTACCCCATGAAGAACATTCTCAATAGGGTTTATTTTGTAGGGAGAAAATAGTATTAACAGATGTGTCAACTTATCTTTTATTCATTGTGCATTATTTGCAGATGGGAGCCCTGTTCATGCTCAGAAATCCAGTCATTTGGCATGGACGGTCTGAGGCTCATCCTAGAACCAGAAGCACTGATGAATTCTTCACTGTCAGTATAGTCAAACGCATGTTACTCTATAAGTCTTCTGCAGTGGCTACATCTTACAGTTGGAAGGGATCTGACTGCTCATCAAGTTCATTCTCCCTATATCCTCCTCTCTGTAGTCATCCATATGAAAATATGAATGACTTCTTGGTCTTTATTGATATGCCAGTCTTGCTGCTTATATCTGCAGTAAAAATAGGTAGCCTTACTTTCTACCAGCTATTGAAAATACCCCCATTTTATAATCTCGCCAGAAGGTTTGTCTGCAGATGGCTATTATTCAGCTCCATTTGCCTATGAAAAACTGAGTGGAAGAAATACTTTAGGATGGTATGTTCAAGATTATGTTCAAGTATTTTATCCTTCTGCCTTTCTAGAGCTTCTGCCTCTTTAGAGGTAGAAATTGGTACCCGTGCTTCACATCTCTGCATTCCTCATTGAGTTGGCCTCTCAAAAGAAGCATGTCTACTGATTATGCCCGGATGTATGGCAACAGCCGTATGATAATGGCTTTGTATTCTACCAGCTCATTGATTATAATCCAAGTGCTGGTTTCTTCCTTCCTAGAAGGACAATATCTACTTTCCAGAGCTATTTAAATGACTATACAATATATGTAAAGATCTTCACATTGGCCAGCAAATAACCACACCCTCCAAGTATTGGAAAATTAAAGAGTATCTTTAAAGACAATATAAATCTTGGTCTCAGTTTTGTATAAAGGAAAATTAGGAGGAAAAAAATTTTGACTGGAACAAATTTTTATGAAAATATATCTATATAGAAAAAACATTATCTTTCCAAGCATATAACATATAAATATATGTATAATATAAATAAATGTAACATATTGTATATCATTATGTTATATAACATGGTTTATGTTATGTATAAGTAAGTATATAAATATAGTATGTAACATATAAATAATGGTGATAAAAAGAGATAAAGATTTTTTTCTTTTAACCTAAACTTCCAGGAAACTCAGTGCTAAAATAAATTTTTAAATATACTATTATTTCCCTTTAGATGATTGATACCTGTAGTTCTTTTTCCTTGTAACTGAGTTTTGATTGTTCAGTTTCAGCAATCTGCTCCTTTTATTATAAGCCTCTTTAGATCACTTTTAGATGACCTCAGTTACAAACATGTCATGCCTTTTATTTCAAGAGAAAAATGAAGCCAGTGAGATTAAATGACATGCTCCTTAAATCACACTGTTAGTATTGGTAGATTCAAGGTGAGAACAACCAGATGCTGCCTAGTGTTCTTCCAAGCTAGTCTGTGGAGTCACACTCCAAGTTTTAATGAGAGCTTATGAAGCTATTTTCAGTCAAATAACTTTTATCCAATCAGGAAGCTAGTCTAATGAACAGTTCAATGAATACCCTCCAAAGTACTTAATATTTTATATTGGGAAATAGCTGTTAGTGCTATCTTTGCTCGTAAAAAAATACACAGAAGAAAGTATTTGCCTATCCTCTATTTAATATTTTCAAGGGAAAAAAAAAGTGAACTGACAATTGCCTGATGCAGAATTAAGCTCTACAGTATCCACATGAGGGCAGACTCATATTCAGAAACAATTTCTGTTTGCCCATAAGTAACTACCTCTAAATGTTACCTGCAGAATATACCTTCTAAATCCTGCCAGTGGGCCCCCGTTGATTTCTTTTCAGTCCTGAGCACTGAGTGGCAGGAAGAAGTACAGTCAGATAAATGGACATCACAGTCCCTCAGAGCTGGCACCAAGGTGATGTCATGTGTTACGTCACAGTGAAGGGAGACGGAAGTAATGCAATAACTGCCCATACGTTATCTCTTGTACTTTCACTTTGAGTGATTCTCCCAGGCTTATCACCAGTGTTACCATCTTGGTGTTCCGAAGTATTTGTATTCTTTTAAAAATTTTTTTATTGAAGTATAGTTGATTTACAACGTTGTGTTGATTTCTGCTGTACAGCAAAGTGACTCATTTCTACATATATACACTTTTATATTCTTTTCCATTATGGCTTGACACAGAATGTTGAAGAGAGTTCCCCGTGCTAGACAGTAAGACCTTGTTGTTCATCCATCCTGTGTGTAATAGTTTGCCTCTGCTAACCCCAAACTCCCATTCTTTCCCGCACTGACCACCTCTCCCTCTTGGCGACCAAAAGTCTGTTCTCTATATCTGTGTGTCTGTTTTTGTTTCAGAGATATGTTGATTTTATCATATTTCAGATTCCACATATAAGTGGTATATGGCAGTTTGTCTTTTGTCATAAATTTTAAATTATATGATCTGATATCACTGACTTTTTATACAATAAAGTTTACAGAATTGTATAGTATAGCAATCTCATGAAGTAAATTTATGGAACTTTAGAATGGTGCTGATTTAACCCATAAGGAATTTGAAGTTTAGACACGCTGAGTGGCCTATCCAAGTTCAAATAATTATTAAGTTATGGAATGTTATTAAAAACCCAGATCTTTGACACCTAGTTCTGTGATTCATTTGCCATTATTTCATTTTACTTTTCAAAAAAGTCTATAGTAGTCTTTATTTTTTTCTTTACAATTTTGAAGGCTATACTATCTCAGTGGTAAAGAATCCACCTGCCAAAGCAGGAGCTGCAGGTTTGATCCCTGAGTTGGGAAGATCCCATGGAGAAGGAAATGGCAACCCACTCCAGTATTCTTGCCTGGGAAATTCCAGGGACAGAGGAGCCTGGTGGGCTACAGTCTGTGGGTTTGCAAAAGAGTTGCGCATGACTTAGTAACTAAACAAAAATGACACACTCCACTTACAGTTATTACAAACTGTTTGATAGATTCCCCATGTTGTAGCCTGTCTTACACCCCATAGTTCCTCCCACTCCCCTACCCCTGTATTGTCCCTCCCTCCCTCACTGTAGCTACTAGTTTGTTCTCTGTATCTGTGGGTCTCCTTTTTTGTTATTTTGACTAGTTTGTTGTATTTTTTAGATTCTACTTATAAATGATATGACACGGTATTTGTCTCTCTGACTTATTTCACATAGCATAATGCCCTCCAAGTCCATCCATGTTGCAAAATTTCATTTGTTTTTATGGTTTAATAGCATTCCATACACATACATCTTCTTTATCCATTCATCTGCCAATAACACTTAAGTTGCTTCTACATCTTGGCAATTCTAAATAAAGCTGCTGTGAACATTGAGGTTCATATATCTTTTCAAATTAGTGTTTTTTTTTTTTCCTTTCAATATATACCCAGAAGTGGAATTGCTGGGTCATATGATAGTTTTTTGCGAAACCTCCGTACTGTTTTCAACAGTGGCTATACCAGTTTACATTCCCACTGATAGTGTAAGGGTTCCCTTTTTCCCATGTCCTCACTGAATCATGTTATATTGTGCTTTGTGTGATTTGACTGATTGGCGTGAGCAACAGGAAATAGTTCTTCACAAGGCACTGGCCACACTGAATCAGCCTTGGTGAGAGATGAAGGGGCTCTGGTCTCCTGAATGAGTACCTGCAGTGGGTACTCTGCTCACAGAAAGTTAGCGGAACCAGGACCAGGTATTCAAGAGTAATTAAAGCAAAGAAGAAGCTGCAGCCCCATTTGCAGGAGAAATGAATGTAGGCAGTGGCTTCTAAGATAGCTTTAGATCAGCTTAGGAAACTTTTCCTGGTGCTCTTATCATGTGGCAGTATTGTTGACCAGGGGTACAAATCGTTCTTTCTACCACGTGTTAGGAAACTGTACCATGGAAATGGTCCATGACCTTTGCAATTTTCTCTCCTAAAGCAGGTTAAATTTTTGATTAAGAAATAGAGGTTGAAATAGTATAAATTAAGAATAGATAGAATAGATTGAGAAATAGCATACTAGCAAATGCTGTGAGATGATAAGGAAAGATGTCTGTGGCACTGTATGTGGGTGTATGTTGGAGTGTTTTTGTTTGTGCAGGGGAGGCATACATGCACTCATGTGGGTGGATGGTTGTGGTCAGGAGTGTTACGAGTGACTATGCTAGTGAATGTGTTCTGTAGAAGACCTGATTTACTAAAGTTGGCCACTGTGTCTCTCCTGACCTAGGATAAAAATGTATTTAGCCTGACAAATTGAAATCAGTCCGTACCTTTCACGTGTAATATACTTTGTAAGGACTGAGCAATTCTACAAGCGTGTCATATCACCTCTACTCACTAGACATACTCATTCTAGACCAAAGCACATACTCAGATAATTTCAATAATCATCTGGCAGGTTGTGATAAGTTCTATGAAAGGGTTACAATTGCTGAAGGATTACAGAAGAAGGACATTAAATTCAGAGTTGTGTGTAAAAACCATGTGTCAGTAGAAACGACATTGGGCTAAACTCTTAATTGTGAAAAAGATGCTGACACGGTATGATGAGAAGTCCTCACAGTTTACAGCTTTGCTGCAACCAGAAGCCGAAGGAGTCCTGCTTGGAAGCAGTGTGTGGGTAATTCTGCCCTCGTAGGTAAAGATTTACAAACGCTTCAGAATATTTTGTGTTACTGGGGGACTGAGTTGGGGTTTTGCTGCCTGATTTTTATTATCCACTCTCTTCTTCACCAGTATCCTGACCAAAATATGATGCCCGTAAAGTCAGTGCAGGGACCCATAAATCAGCTTTATTCAAGTGTCACAGGTAGGGGTCTGCCTTCTCTCTCTCTCTCTCTCGTGCTATTTTTTTTAAATATAAGTTAGAGACAGAGCTATTTCCTTCTCCTATCCCCAGAAGATGGAAGTGTTTGTGGACTTTTGTTCCCCTTGGGCCACGGCAGGAACATAGATGAGGAGAGCCTAAAGATTTTCCCCTATAATAGCTATTGACAAATACAGAGAAATAACATGTGGCTGTTTTACTTCTTATGTTTTTCATTTTTCTTACCACATTTACAAAACTCTCACATAAGGCAAGCACACATGTCATCCTCAAGACTGATCTGATCTGAATTGAAAAGGGAAAGAAAACTGCATGGAGCAGGTTGGTCCTTAGGGACTTAGATTCACTGAAATATGGAGAATGGATCATATTACATTTGTAACGATGCAGCTAATGAATAATGAATGCTCTGATGCTATCTTTGGGTAATCATCTGCAAACATATGTGTGTTTTTTTTTTTTTCCCAAGACTTCATGGGATGTTGATTTTTATGCAAACTAGAAATCCTCCACCATCTGTAACAGCAAACAAGTTCTCAGTGCTTTGGCGAATAATAGAACACCAAATGAATTTGTGAAATTATTTAAGCAGTGTGGAATGATTTCTTAAAGTTGTTCTTGAGCCTTGCTCTCTAGCTCTTTGACCACTTGGGCTGGCCGGCATGCTGATGCGCTGAAAAGCTTTTTAAAATTTCAATGTTTTGTCTGTGTAGGGTCTTCCGTTCTGTTCAGTTTTGTGTATGCTTTGAGTGCTTGTCTCCTTCGCACTTCTTTGTTTTTAATATTAGGTTGTGGGTTGTCAGAAGCTTCTTTGCAGTAGCAGCTTTTGCTTCTTAGTAGACCTAGCCCTGGAGATAGAATTCTGTGTGTACTCAAGGTGGAATTATAAGGCACTTAGAGCTTTCCAGTTACATGGTTGTGATGGATTAGTCACTAAGTCATGTCCAACTCTTGTGACCACATGGACTGTAGCCCACTAAGGCCCTTTGTCATAGGTTGTACCAAATAGGTCCCAGTTTGCAAAGAGCAGAATAACCAAATTAATTCTCTTAGCATGCTAGGTTAAATGGTTCAGACTTCGCTTATGGTAATTTGATGCCAGAGCTCTTTGGTTGGATCTGAATTCTCTGACCTAAAGAATGTGAGCCAGTTTATTAGAGTCCTGCTACCGCTACATATATTCAGTTCCAAGTATTATTTGCAGGCATATTTGCCTTCTTTTGCCCCAGATTCCATCGCAGTAAAAGTCTCCTCTTACTCTGTGCTTTGTTTCATCTGCAGCTCCTTCTCCTTTGGTCATGGATGTCCCGCCTTACTTACTTAACATTTATGATAATCTGTCTTCCTCCCTCCCTCCCTCCCTTTTATCTTTTCTAATCAATATGAAAATTACATTCATTAACATGTGCATTATTGCTGTCACATATGGAATGTGGAAGAAAAAAATAACGTGGTGATTAATAAAGCTAACTTTAGAATCAAAGTGATTTGGAATCAAATCCAGACTCTGTTCCTTACCAGTTATGTGAGAAGGAATTAATCATTTAATCTCATTAAATGCAAGTTCCCTCATCTATCTGGAGAAGGGAAAGGCAACCCACCCCAGTCTTGTTGCCTGGAGAATCTCATGGATGGAGGAGCCTGGCGGGCTCCAGTCTGTGGGGTCACAGAGAGCCAGACATGACAGAGTGACTAACAGTTTCCTCATCTGTGAAAATATCTATGAAATGGCAGTGTTATTATGTACATATTGATAGGAGTAATAGCATCTATGTAATAGCAGTGTCAGGAATGTGACATAGAATGAGGTATGCAATACACTTAGCAGACTGGGTGACAGTAAGATGCTGGCCTGCTGTTGCTGCTCTGGTGGTAGTGTTGGCAGTGGGAGCAACAGCGGGAAATTGTGCTTTTTCAAGCGCTTTCTAGTGTTTCTAGTACCCTTTGAAAGTGTGTTGCAAAGTTCAAGTCATCAGCATTGGGACACCATCATGACTGAAAAGGGGTGTGTAAAGTTTTAGTTTCACTTGAGAAATCTGTGTGCAGGTCAGGAAGCGACAGTTAGAACTGGACATGGAACAACAGACTGGTTCCAAATAGGGAAAGGAGTACATCAAGGCTGTATATTGTCACCCTGCTTATTTAACTTCTATGCAGAGTACATCATGAGAATTGCTAGGCTGGATGAAGCACAAGCTGGAATCAAGATTGCCAGGAGAAATATCAATAACCTCAGATATGAAGATGATACCACCCTTATGGCAAAAAGTGAAGAGGAACTAAAGAACCTCTTGATGAAAGTGAAAGAGGAGAGTGAAAAAATTGGCTTAAAGCTCAACATTCAGAAAACTAAGATCATGGCATCAGGTCCCATCACTTGATGAGAAATAGATGGGGAAACAGTGGAGAAAGTGTAAGGCTTTATTTTCTGGGGCTCCAAAATCACTGCAGATGGTGATTACAGCCATGAAATTAGTAGACACTTACTCCTTGGAAGGAAAGTTATGACCAACCTAGACAGCATATTGAAAAGCAGAGACATTTCTTTGCCAACAAAGATCCATCTAGTCAAGGCTATGGTTTTTCCAGTAGTCATGTATGGATGTGAGAGTTGGATGGTGAAGAAAGCTGAGCACCAAAGAATTGATGCTTTTGAACTGTGGTGTTGGAGAAGACTCTTGAGAGTCCCTTGGACTGCAAGGAGATCCAACCAGTCCATCCTAAAGGAGATCAGTCCTGGGTGCTTATTGGAAGGACTGATATTGAAGCTGAAACTCCAATACTTTGGCCACCTGATGTGAAGAGCTGACTCATTTGAAAAGACCCTGATGGTGGGAAAGATTGAGGGCAGGAGGAGAAGGGGACGACAGAGGATGAGATGGCTGGATGGCATCACCGACTCTATGGACATGGGTTTGGGTGGACTCCAGAAGTTGGTGATGGACAGGGAGGCCTGGTGTGCTGCAGTTCATGGGGTCGCAAAGAGTCAGACACGACTGAGCGAGTGAACTGAACTGAATGACTTAGGATTAATTTTTACACGTGAACAAACTAAGCAGCTCCTGCTAATTTCTTTGCAATTCAGCAATACTCAACACCACTGAATTGATAATGGAGTATCATCTCTCCTTGAAGTTCTTCCTATAAAACCTATGACTGTGTTAGCCTGAAGACCTTCATGAGTATATGTCTTTTAAAATTGCTTTTTTCATCCCTCTATCCTCAAAAACAAGCATCCAGAATAACATTGCACCATAACGTTACAATAAGATCAGAAACCTGACTGTAAACTACTGAAAATAAAGCTAATGTAGGATTACAGGAGCTTTAAAATGAGGAAAAAGACTAATAGATTAGGAAAATTAAGCAGAAGCACCATGAACATAAATTATAGCACACTGAGATTTTGTTTACCAAGGTGAGCAGGCTCTAAGTCATTGAGTTTTCTTAGAAAATGGCCATAGTTAGCCTCTCATCATAATTTGTAAAGCAGAAGATATTGTTTTTCTCTACACATTGAACCAGGTGCAACTGAACACAGATTTTGTTATTAACCTCTTGAGAAGCAAAGAAAGGAGGGACAAAGAAAGAAAGGATCACTCTGGGAATCCTTAACGTCACTGCGTCTTCTCACTTTCTCATGTTGATATGCGATCTGCTGCAGATACTGGCTTCATGTTGTGGGTTATTACATATGACCCTGTAATAGGGGAAGGGTGCTGGAATTAGAAGGAAGAGACCTGTGCTCTAGGGCTGCTCTTCCGTTGTCCAGCTGTCCACCACCAGAAGTCACTTAGCTCTAAGTGCCTCCAGTTCATCCAGAAAAATTGGTTTGTTTCATATGACTGGTTCTTAAATGTCTTCAATCAAAACCCCCTTGGATAATACCATGGAACCCATGAATTTGCATACAGAGGTGTACAAATCTTATGAAATATATCTATGTAGAGTTTCAATAATTCCGTACTTCCCTAAAGCTCCTACATCTGTATTGATCTTCGGCTAAGAACTGTTACTTTAGGTGACTGCTGTTGTCCATCATAACTTCTTAATTCTGTAATCCTTGGGCATTTAAAATTTAAAATTTTTCTGTCAAATAACTTAGGTTTCTAGGGTCTAGTGGAAAAATGTTTGTGAAACATGCTCTAGTAAAGAATTTTGAGACTCAGGGGTGTCTATTTTGTACTTCCTCTCGCTTTGGATTTCCTGTGAGATTTGGGCAAGTTTCATAGTTTCTCTGGGTTGTCTCCCTAGGGTAATGTAGTTGCAGAAAAATCTTGGACTTCGGATTCAGATCTGTCCAAATTCTTGTTCCTTCACATAGTCACTTTGTAAGTTTAAGGGAAATTACTCTTTGAGCTTATTTTCATTGTAAAAAATGTAATGGTTTGTGATCTTGAGGTATAAAAATTTTAAAACTGTTTGCCTAGTACTGCCCTCAATCCCTAACAACTGATCCCCTCTCAAATCTAAGAATGTGCTTACTTTGGTTGGCCTTGCATTTTCTTTCCACCTCTCTCTTCCCGTCTTTAATCTTGGTCCTCTTTCAGCTCACTCCAGGTTATCCTCAAGTCATCACTTGCTGTTTTGGATCATGGTGCGAACTATGATATGGTGTACTCCCAGTAGCTCTGAATTTTTAAACAGGAGTAATAATACATGTCAAAGCCATCTTAAGACATTTGTAAGCCCTACATCCTTACAGGTAGAACTACTTTTCTCGAGATAACATTCATAGTTTAATACAGTTACATTCCATATTTTAAGAAGTTTTCTGTTGCTAAAGATGTAGAAACATTTTTGTATTTTATAATTCTGAGATTTGAGTTTTAAAAAGAAATTTGTTGTTGCCTTAAGATATGCGTGCATATAAGGGCACAGATGCACGTGCTATGTCTTGTGTTTGTATAGAGAGAGAGTTATAACTAATTACTTGGTGCATGTTTTAGTTTGCAGATTTTAATGGCTTGAAAGTAAAAGTCTCTCAGTCGTGTCTGACTCTTTGGGATCCCATGCCTGGCTCCTCTGTCCATGAAATTCTATGGTCAAGAGCACTGAGGGGGTTGCCATTTCCTTCTCCAGGGCATCTTCCCGACCCAGGGATCGAATCCGGGTGTCCCGCATTGCGGGCAGATTCTTTATCAACCGAGCCACTAGGGGAGCCTGCACGGCTTAGAGAGGATACTTGTTTTTGTTTAGGTCTTTTGCACTTTTGGTAGTCTCTACAATTTTCTATCTGTCTTATTGTTACCAGTGGGTACAATGGCTATGTTTTTTCCCAGCTTTGTTAAAGTATAACTGACAATTAAAATTATAAGAGAGTTGAAGTGTATATCTTGATGATTTGATATGCATATACATTGTGAAAGGATTCCTTGGATCTAGTTAATTAACATACTTATCACTTCACACACAATGGCTGTGGTTTGAGTTCTGGTTCTGTTACCTATTAAGTTACACGAGTTTGGGTAAATTCTTGCATTTCTCCAAGTTTATAGCTTTCTTAATAGACTGCTCTGTCTCATTCAAGGAAACTTAGGTTAATTAGTAATTAAAATGAGGCCATATATAATCTAATTCTTGACTCTTGAATTTTCTTTCAAACTTAAAATTAGTTCATTCATCTTGAAAAGACAAATATAAAAGGATGAAAAGAGTTAAGAATAAAGACTGTAATTATTTGATTTACAATTTAGTGTCTTTCATCTTGTATGCTAACATGTCAGTTTACCTTTCTGTTGATGAATTAGTTTGATTTCAAGTTTATAAAATGAATTATTAATGCTGAGATTATCCTCTAAATTTTAGCCTTTGTTTGTAATTTGCTTTTGATTGAGGGCTGCAAAGAAGAAAAGATGCATAAGGGAGATTAGTTGTTGACAGTCTCTTTTATACAGTGTTTTAAATGATAGGGCTAAAGACTAAAAGTTTAGACTGTTCATTACTGATAAGTACAGAGGTATCTTTTGTCATCTACTTAAAAAGAAATGCCAGTGTCTTTAATTGGGAAACAAAGAAATACCAGAAGCAAATCAAAGCGCAGCAGTTTTAACCTGTGTACATTTATTCCTTCCATCCTCTAAGTGTACTTTCTCTTGATTGTTTTTACTGAAACCCTTACTTATATGTGAGCAGCTGCAAATCATAACTCACTGTGCAATGTGGAGGAACAAACTATGTCTTAGTTTGGGTCAGAAATAAAATGAGGCATCCTTAAACTTAAACTAGGAAATACAAGAGAGTGGAATAGGTCAGACTATTTTCTCCAGGGTCAGATGTTACAATGAAATTTTTACTGTGTGAAACTAGAGAATTTAAGTTTAGAATTAAAACAATAACAACAAAACTATTATGCTTTTTGAGTTCTGTAACCACTGAAAAGTCTAGCTATTTATGAATTATCATGTCTGCCCTAGCCTTAATTCAAGGTATATGCTATTATCAGAAATAAATCTTTTGCAGTCCTGATGTCTATACACCCATAGCCTTGAGGGATAACATTTAGATGTTTGAATGTAGACTGTGTAGTAGAACAGTTTTACCGGAAAATAGCTCTTGTTTATTCACATATAATGAAGAGAAATAAAAGAGAAAATGTGTTACTTATGAACTTAAGATAGAAATCTCAACACAGTCAGATTTAATTTTACTTGGAACATTTGTGTAATTATCCAACTGATCATTAGCTCTTATTTTAGTAAAATCAATAGCTTAAGTCATAAATATTTGTTTACTTATCAGGGCTAGGCAAGCCTTTTTTGCAACATAGAATACCAAAGAATAAATTTTGACCCAAAGAGAATTCTTCTTCTCTTAGTACTCCTATACAGTACTATTTTTCTATAGATTCCTTTTTAATCAAGACTTAAGAAAAAGAAAAACATAATTTTATTCTGTATCTAATAACAAATATAAGTATTTTCCGAGTATGTACTGATCATGCTAAAGTTTGAAATTCTATTTTCTGAATGGTCCTGGAACTGCTTTTGTTTATTTGAAGTTATAGATCCTTTACTCTAATGGCGTAATTAATTAGGGATTGCCACTTCAGCCATCCAAGCACAGTTATTAATGACACAGCAGTGAATCTAGGTAGATTGGAGGATTGAGAAACTCAGGACCCTTGTTCAGCAGCTTCTTCTACTCTCACTTTGATGACATAGAAGACTTCTGAATCACTCTCCTGCCTTCCCTTTGTCCTTCCAAGCAGTTTTGTACTCCGAGCCTAGAAAGTTCTTAAACACTGACCTACTCACAACAGCCTTTTTCTTTAACCCCTAATTGCTTCCTCTTATACACCTGGATAAAACCCATATTACTTAGCAAAGCATGCAAGTTGCTCCATTATATACCCCTGTCCTACTTCCCCAGGCATTATTTTTCCTTCTTCATTGCCTCACATCTTTGTGTTTCATACAAAACCTAAACAAAACCCTGCCCATCGATGCATTACCAGCTGTGTGATCGATCACTGGATTTGGAGTTTTCATTATTCATCTAATCAGAAATTACTTCCTGAATGCCTGCTGTATACTTGGCATTATACTTAGCAGAGGTATCCATTGGCAAGCAAAGAACACTAGTCGTGTGGGTCAAGCAACAGCAAGTACCTTCCCTGCCCTCTTTGAGTTGCAGTCTTGGGAACTGGGGGGTGGCGAGATAACATTATCATTCAAGCAAATGAAAAAGTTTCATTTCTTTGGGGTGCAAGTCCCAGGAGACTCTGTGATGGGATATGTGACTAATCAGAGAGTGTGGGGAAGGTACATTTAATACAGGAGTTGAAGGATGATTAGAAATTGTGTAGGCAGAGTGGTTGGTATGGGACTGCAATGTAGAAGTAATATACAAAGTACAGAGTTGGAGGGGGAATAGATATGTGTGAGCTCAAAGAAGGCTGGAGTGGCTAGAACACAGAGAATAGGGAAAGGGAGCTCTGGAAAGGGACTTCAGCATGACAGGGAACAAAGCTTGCAGAACCAGTGAGCTATCATTAATAATTCGGTTTGAGGGGCAACAGGAAGTCATTACTTCCCTGGTGGCTCAGACAGTAAGGAGTCTGCCTGCAATGCAGGAGACCCAGGTTTGATCTCTGGGAACATCCCCTAGAGAAGGAAAGGGCTACCCACTCTTGGAAACTCCCATGGATGAAAGAGCTTGGCAGGCTACAGTCCATGGGGTCGCAAAGAGTCGGACACAACTGAGCAGCTTCACTAGGAAGTCATTTGGGGTTTTTTAATGAAATACTTTGGCCACCTAATGTGAAGAACTGACTCATTAGAAAAGACCCTGATGCTGGGGAAGGCAGGAGGAGAAGGGGACAGCAGAGGATGAGATGGTTGGATGGCATCACCGACTCAATGGACACGAATTTGAGCAAGCTCCAGGAGTTGATGAAGGACAGGGAAGCCTGACGTGCTGCAGTCCATGGGGTCACAAAGAGTTGGACATGACTGAGCGACTGAACAATGAAAGTGCAACTTTGATATTTATTTTGAAAGACTCTTCTTCCTGCATGATAGGGAATTAGAAGCAAGGGTCCAGTTGGATGCATGGGAGAGTTAAGAGTTAATGGCTAGAGTCCAACAAAGATGACATCAGTTTATACTTACGCTAGTTTGCAAATGATGAGTATAAAAAGAGATATATTTCTGGAGTAAAATGTATGATCTCATTTAAGCCTCACAACCGTGCTAGGAAGTTGATCTTATAAAGCCCATGATACAGATCAGTCAGTTGAGGCTTCAAAGTTATGTACATTTACTTAGTCCCACAGGGATATTGGTGTAGTCAAGCCACAGAAACCAGGTCCCTTAATTCTAAATCATATTGTCAGCCATGCTGCTGTTTTTTTCGTATGGGTTTCTCACATTGCTGTAACTTGTCATTTACTGTTTTCTCACATTACAATGCTGTTCCATGTAGTGAAATCTGGAACGTCTTCTCCAGCCATTGGCCGCTTCATGTTCCTAGTCTTTGGTAATATCTATGCTTTATGATTTCATTGCACGTTTCACTTCCCTGCTGTCTCCTTATTTTTCTCTTTAGTAGTTTATAAGTTTTTAAAGACAGGCAGTAGAGCTTTTACTTTTAAAGCCCCAATGCTTAGCAAGATGCTAGGTGTATAGGGTGAGCAAAAACATTTAAATTATAGGAATGTTCATGATAACCATCTAGATCAAGCACTCAAACACCTGGTAGATTATCTGTACAGCATTTCTGCCAAATGATCACTGCAGACATCTGCTGTTACCCTTGATAATGCTTAATTGACCACTTTCTAAGTCTCAAGCATATAACTTAGAAACTTAATACATTATCATATTTAATAGTCATCAGGTTCCATGTTGCAGATAAGGAACTGAGTAACGTACCTAAGGTCATCAACTCCAGAATTCAAATTTAAATGGCTCAGAATTCAAAGATCCTTGGTCTTGGTTACAATGCATCCATTCCTGTTATACTTGTTTGATATATTTTTTTTTTTTTGGTATCCAGTGCTAGATGGTATATAACACCTTGACTTCCCTGACCCTAGTCTCACAAATCACATCTTCTCCATGCCAAACAAATCTGATAGAAACAAGTGGTTCTTTCTGATCCCTGCCATTTCTGCCTTTTCTAACTCCTTCCACTAATGGAATGGAGAGCCTGCTTTTGGGGTACAATGATATACTGAACTTCTGCTGAAATGAGAAATCTTTCAACAAGACCTGGCTTCAGTTGATAGGAGTCTATTCCTTTTATAAATGCATTTAAAAATATAAGACATCAGTAAAGTATTTAAAAAGCCAGTTGTCAGAATGTTACTTGTCAGTGTAAATCTAAAGGTTGGTTTCACCTATGTGAAAGTTTTGCTGAATGTTGACCCTGTGCTCAGCACATGAAATTCTGCAGTCATGGAAAGATTAGTGTCCTAATCCCAGAGGCAGTCTAGTCTGCCAGAGTGTGTTCCAGTTTTGGAGGTGGTAGAATCATTGAGCTCTCAATTGCATGTAACCCATATATTGTCTGTCTAGGATCAGTTTTCTGATTGGGCCAAGGAACTGGGCAGAGGTATATTTGAAAGACAACATCTGTCTGTGAAAAGAAACAGGCTTTAGTCTCAAAACATAAATTTTGTACTCAATGTATCAAAGCGTTATGGATTTGAAGTGAATCTTAATGTTCGCATAATCAAACAACAGTTCTCAGCAACCTTATAAATGGCTTCCTTGGCCATGCTTTATAAAGGAAGAAGATGATTATTAGAAAGATAAGTAACTTGCGTAAGTTGCAAAGCTGGATTTCAAATGTAGGTCTGAATGATTCCAGAGCCTATGCTTTTAAATACTAAGCCCTTGTCCTATTCAAGCTTTCCTTTAGTATCTTAGCACTGTTGTATTTTCCCATTTGGTTTCAGGTGAAATATCCCCATAGCCTATAATTTTTCTTTACATGATGTGTCTTTGTACCATCCTTACCAGTAGTCCCAGTCTTGGTTGACTAAGAGGGGAAAGAACTACAGCCCTCCAGTCCAAGTGCAATAGATTCTTTAGAGAGACAGTCAAAAGTAGAAATGTAAAATAATGTGAGAAATTCATTTCATTTAAATTGCAGAATGTAAATGTCAGTATTAGAGACTTTTTCAGGCTTCTTTGCATGTAATAATCTACCCCTGATAAAATCATATATCAAAATATTACAAAACATATTTTCTTCCTGAGTGAAATGAGAAACCTACTTTAGAAATCTTTCTTGCAATTTAGCATAAAGGATAATAGATCGTTTGGTCCAACCTTTGGCATTTTAGGAGAAAATTGCAGTGGATTCATTCATAAAATAGAGCATTTAGCACCTGCTAATTTGCCAGGACCTCAGATACCTCCTGGACTTCCCTGGTAGCTCACCAGTAAAGAATCCACCTGCCAGTGCAGGAGACACAGTTTCAGTCTGCTGGGTTAGGAAGATCCCCTGGAGAAGGAAATGGTAATCTGCTTTAGTATTCTTGCCTTGAAAATCCATGGACAGAGGAGCCTGGTGGGCTCCAGTCTGTAGGGTTGCAAAGAGTCGGACACAGCTTAGCAGCTAAACAACAGCTGACATCTTCTGTCTTTTTAGTTGTGTTCCTTTAGTATGTCCAGCTCTAGTTATTCTTTGATTATGTGAGGACCTAAACTCATGACCTTACCCACCTTTTAATGTCCATTATCCTTTTCAAGTCTTCATTTTATTTAACCTATATTTCGAGTTCAACTTTATAATCACTCATTGGCAGGTCTTAATTTTCCCCTGTACCTCGTTCCTACCACCATAACTTCCTGGACATGACTCCAGCTTTGTTAATCCCAATTTCTCCCATTTAACACATGCCCCTTAACCACTAAACAGGGATGGAGTAAACATACAGTGATACTTTAATTTGTAGTCATAAACCTTATGTGGTTTCCATTTACAACTACGTTTGGTTAGTCAGTTCACTCTCCCACTGTCCTGGTTTACTATTTCACACCCATTTCTCTCTTTTGGAACAGGTACTATGTCTCTTTCTCTCTATGCTAAATAATGTCCTTGATTCTTATTTCACTGAGAAAGGAGAGAAAATCAGGAGAAATCTTAATTCACTCAGCAACACATCCATCAAACCTTCTGATTTTCTACACAAGGATTTTGCTTTCCCTTCTGTTCTAATAGATGAACAGAGCACAAGGTCTTAAGGACTACTGTGCTAGGCATATAGGTCCTCTCCTCATGAAATGTATCAGCTAATGAGAATGGTAGGTATTAAAAAGATGGCTTTGTGTGACTTGATGTCAGAAAAGTTGGGTACAAGTTCTCCATCTGTCATTAGCTAGCTTTGTAACTTTGGATGTTGATGCTGTTCAGTTGCAAAGTCATGTCTAACTCTTTGCAGCCCCGTGGACTGCAGCACGCCAGGCTTCCCTGTCCTTTACTATCTCCTGGAGTTTGCTCAAACTCATATCCATTGAGTCATGATGTATCTAACCATCTCATCCTCTGTCATCCCCTTCTTCTGCTCTCCATCTTTCCCAGCATCAGAGTCTGTGCCAGTGAGTTGGCTCTTCACATCAGGTGGCCAAAGTATTGGAGCTTCAGCTTCAGCATCAGTCCTTCCAGTGAATATTCAGGGTTGATCTCCCTTAGGATTGACTGGTTTGATCTCCTTGCAGCCTCTCAAGAATCTTCTCCAACACCACAGTTCAAAGTATCTATTCTTCGACCATCAACCTTCTTTATGGTCCAACTCTCACATTCATACATGGCTACTGGGAACACCATAGCTTTCACTGTAAACTTTGGGCAGTAGGTAAAAGTAACAATTTTTAAACCTCACTTCCTTATCTTTTAAGAAAGGAGGCAGCAATATATATCTATTGCCTATATTGTAAGATTTAATGAAATAACAAATGTTAATGTGCTTTTAAATTGTGAAACAAATAAGCGTGAAGATTATCCTGTTCTGTCGGAACCGGGACTCCATGATCAGCTGCGTGGACTGTGCCCTGTGCTAATCGGGTGGAGAGGTTAGGTTCACCATGGTGTCACTACTCAGATGTGCTGCGTGGCTGCCCTGACTGATCCATTCCAGTGACAGGTGGTTCAAATGTTCAAGCAGAGTGTCTCAGCAGCTTCCCTTGGCAGCTCACTCTAGCTTTACAATTCGTAAAGCACTAGTAAAAATGTATCATTAATCCTTTAAGGCCCAGTTCCAGAGTTAAGAGTTACCCATGCCATCTCAATAGGCCTTGCTCCGAGCTCCAAGAATCACCAGTTTTGCATTCATGTTAATGCACAGTGTTGTTTATTCTTTATTTTTTCTTCCTCTCTCCCTCTCTTTATACCATTACACAGTAGACACTTTGATCCCCAAGGGTAAGGATATTGAGGGCAGCGTTGTGCTCTGTTTGTCTTCATATCCCAGGATTTAACAAGAGGAAGAAGCCTGGCCCTAGGGGGATGCTGAGCTGCAGGGCTGCAGTTGTCTGGCTGTTTTCAGTACCTGCTGCTCACCTGGCTCCGGCTTATTCTTCCATAGTATGAACCCTGAGGGCAAAGGCTGTGTCAAGTACATGGTTGCTTCCAGTGCTAGTATGATGCTGGGAATGTAATAAATACTGAGCAAATGAGGGGAATATAGCAAGGCAGGAGAACCTAAAGTCTTCCATTTATTTAACACATTTTTTTCAAGGATGTGATCTGTACCTAATTATGAGAAAAAGGACTCAAAATAGAGCAGTGAACAAAAGCAAAACAAAAAAATGCCTGCTTATATGTTAGTGGGTGAAGATGGACAAGGAAGGTATAAATGAATGCTGATGTACGTTAGCGTGGGGTCGGCCAGATCAAATGTTAGATGAGGTTCCCGGAGCAAGCCTTACTGGGAAGAGGGCTCTGGACTCTTGAATTGCAGGAGGTATGGGCTTGTGGCTATCTAGGGAGGAGAATTCTGAAAAGTCGGGGAAAGTGCAGGATCCTTGATAGTGATGGGAGGCCTTTAGAGGATTTCAAAGAGAAGATTGAGATGATCTGATTTATGCTAAAATACATGTTTATACATATGTAAATATATAAATGTGTAGATTTATATAAATGAAAATGCAGTGTTGTATTTACTGATTGCAAAAACGTCCAATAGTTTGTTTTTATTAAATACCAATTTCTGTTGCTTCTGTGTATTTTACTGATGCTGGACACATGCAAAACAAGGTTGCTCTTGTTGCAAATAATGTATTTGGTGAATACATGCATCAAATACACTCACCACCTGATGAATAAAGAAGCTAGTGAACTTGATTGAGAGGTTGCCAAGGAGCCCATCTACCAGAATTCATTGAAAAAGTATTCTGGGTTTATGTAAGAATTAGAGGCAACAGATCTAGTTATTAGCATTTGCACTCCTCATTTTCCAGTGTGTTTTAGGAAGTAAGTACTCCAAGACAGGATTTTCTGCCTGCTTTACCTAATGTTCTTAAATGGCAAGATCATGCACATCCGGCCGTCTATAAATATATCCATCAGCTCTTTCCTTGATGCAAATAACACACATTTTTATAAACTCCTTCAGCTCCTTATTATGAGTTTATATAAAATATAATCTTTTGGAATTCTTAATGGTCCCTACTTTAGCATCTTACGTTTTTCTTAACCTAAATCCAGTTTTGAAAAATAACAAGCCGAGAATAGATACACTTGAAATAGAAGTCAGTGCAAGGAAGCCAAGAAGTTTAGAAGAGGATGTGCGTACCATGCACTTGTTTTATGTCCACATGTCCTTTAAAATGTTATCACCACATTTCCAGAACTCTCCTGGGGGCAAAGATAGCTCGAGTTCCAGGAAATATAGGTGCTTCTTGTTTTAGTATAAGTAAGAGTTGCGCTGAAGTGAGCACATGAAGAACGAATAGAGGTGGCATTTTTGTTTCAATAATGACAATCTGCCTTAAAAAAAAAATATATATATATAGTTGATATTATTATGATTAATGTGGTAGTCTTTGCATGATTTATTTTTCTGATAAAGTCAGATGGTGATGTTAGGGCTTTGTTATGCTTTGGGGGTAATCACTGACTCCCACGCAGTTGTGAGAAATATAAATATACAGGGAGATCTCCTGTGGTCTTCACGCGGTTTCCTGCACCGGTGGCGTTTTGCGGAAATCACCAGAATAGTGATCTTCATGCAGAAGTCGAGGGGATCCCCTGGCAGCCCAGGGGTTAGGACTCAGCGCTTCCACTGAAGGGGTCACAGGCTTGGTCCGTGGTTATGGAATTAAGTTCCTGCATGCCGTGCAGCGTGGCGTAGTGGTAGTGATATGATGGCGATGCCGTCAAGATACAATGAAGCTCCACCACCACAGGCATCTCTCATGCTTTCTTTTTTTCCCCTTGCTGTGTCTACCTGCCTTCCTGCTTCCACCATGTGGCCCCTGGCAACCACTAAGCTATTGCCTATTTCTGTAATTTTGTCATTTTAAGAATGTTATAAAAACAGAACCATACAGTACGTGATCCTTTGGGACTGGCTGTTTTTTTTTTTTTTTTTTTTTTTTTAGTTTAGCATAATTCTCTGGAGATTGATATAGATTGTTCAGTGTGTCAGCAGAGTGTTCCTTTTTGCTGATGGCCGTATTCCATGGTACAGGTACATCAAGTTCATTTAACCATTCACCCATTGAAGGACATGTGACCTGATTCCAGATTTTGGCCATGATTAGTAAAACTACCACAAACATTCCAGTACAGGTTTGGTGTAAACATAAGCTTTCATTTCTCTAGGATAAATACCCAGAGATGCAATTGCTCAGTTGTAAGATAGTGGAAAGTTTGGTCTTTTGTTTTTCCCCCCAAGAAACCTCCAAACTGATTTCCCAGGTGGCTGTACCCATTTTACATTCCCACTAATAACATATAAATAATTAATTGCATCACTATTCTTTTTTTTTTTTCAGTTTAAGCTGCACTGAAGTGTGTAGTGATGTTTTAATGTTTAATCGGCATTCCCCTGATGGCTGTTGAACATCTTCTCGTATGCTTGTCATCAGCATACCCTCTTCAGTGAAATATCTCAGCAGCACTTTTACCCATATACTCATTGGAATATTTTATTTGATTGTTGAGCTTCAATAATTTTTTATATATTCTAGATAGTATTCCCTTGTCGGCTGTGTGGTTTACAAATGTTTTCTCCAGGTAGACTGACTTTATTCTTCCTCTCCTGAAAATATTTTACAAATATTTTCTTATAGCTGTCCTTTTAACAAACCCTTTTAATGGGGTCTTGGCAGAGCACAGTTTTGAATTTGATGAAGTCCCATTTATCAGTGTTTCCTTGAATGCTTTCTATTTCAAATTTAAGCACTTTTTGCCTAACACTTAAGGTATGAAAAATTTTTCCTAGTCTTTAAAAATTTTGTAGTTTCAGGTTTTTCTTTGACTTCATGATTTGTCTTGAATTATTTTTTGTATGAGATGTGAGTTTAGGTGAGCACTCTACTCCTCTTCCATCCCCCCTCCTTTATTTTGCCTATGGATGATGACTTACTATCAAATGGGTACGCCATCATTTGTTGAAAAAGCTCTATTTCCTCCATTGAATTACTTCACTCCTTTCTCATAGATCAGTTGGCATATTTGTGTGTGTGTGAGTGCATTTCTGAATTCTATGATCATGAAACTAGGTAGACTGATTTTATTCTTACTCTCCAAAATTGTTTTGGCTGTTCTAGTTTCTTTACCTATCAATATAAATTTTATAGTTATCTTGCCTGTGTCTATAAAAATTTGTACATGTTTTGTCAGATCTATACCCAAGCACTTCATTTTTTGACTGATTGTATTTGATATAGAATTTTTCCTTTTTGTATCCACATATTTATTGCTAGTGTATAAATATACAATTGATTTTTATATGTTTGTCCTATATCCTGTAGCTTTGCTGAACTCACTTAATAGTTTGGGCATATATTTGGAGATTCTTTGGGATTTTGTATTTAGACAATCATGTCATCTTCAAATAAAAATAATTTTATTTATTCCTTTAAAGTCTTTATGTCTTTTATTTACTTTTATTACCTATTGCGTTGGTTAGAACACCTCTGTGTTGAATAAAAATGGGAAGATTGGGCATTATGCTTTATGACCAGTCTTATAGAAAAGCATTCAGCCTTTGCCCATTAGTATAACAGTAGATATCGTCTTTCTATAGGTGCTCTTTATCAAAATGAGGACATTCCCCTGTATTCCAGAGTTTTTTTTTTCTTTGTAATTAATTTATGTTGAATTTTGCTAGATGATCTTTCTGTACTGATTAGCATGACCGTGTAATATGGTGTATTACTTTGATTTTCAAATACTGTACTAGCTTTGTATTCATGAATACATACCATTTGGTCATGGTGCTTGGTTCCTTTTATATATTGCTGAGTTCCATATGCTAGAATTTTGTGTAAATATTTTACGTGTATATTCATTAGGAATATTGGTCATCAGTAGCTTCTTTCTTTCTTTCTTTTTTTTAAATTTTGACACTGGTTTTGATGTCAGAGAACTACTTTCTCTAGCCTGGGTATCATAGATTACTGGATTCCTAAATTAAATTGCGAAAGGAATCTTCCTCTTCTTTTTTCTGGAAGAAAACGTGTAGACCATGTTTTAATTCTTCCTTAAATTTTTGGTAGAATTCTGTAATGAAACCATCTGAACCTGGAGATTTCTTTATTTTGAATTCTAAATTATGACTTGAATGTCTTTGATAAATATAGAGTATTCAAATTATCTATTTCCAATTGGGGAAGTTGTGGTTTTTTGAGGAATTGCTTCATTTCCTCTAAGCTGTTAAATTTATGTTTATAAAAGTTGTTCATAGTATTCCATTATGACCCTCTGGATGTTTTCAGGTTTTGTATTGAGATCCAGTATTTAATTTATGGTATTGATAATTTGCATCATTTCATATCAGTCTTCTTAGAGATCTGTCAATTTTATTGATCTTTTTTAAAAGAGCTAATTCTTTGCTGTATTGATTTTCTTGATTTGTTTTTATTTTCAGTTTCATTGATTTCTGGTATTATTTTATTATTTTCTTCCTTTAGCTTGGTTTGGATTTCCTTTACACTTATTCTTTTTAAGGTTGGAGTTTAAATGATTTATTTTAGATTTCTGCTTTTCTAATGTAAAAGTGCTGTACATGTCTCAGAATTCCATTAATTGCGCCCCACAAATTTTGATTTGTTACATTGCCTATTTTATTTTCAGTGTATTTTAAAATTTTTCTTGAGACTTCTTATTGGCCCTTAAGATTATTTAAAAATTTGTTACTCAGTTTCTAAGTGTTTGGAGATTTTCTGGTTATCTTTCTATTGTTGATTATAGCTTGATTTCTCTATAATAAAATAATAAACTGTGCATGATTTCAAGTCTTTTATGTTGAGGTTTGTTTTCTGGACCAGATTAACACCTACCCTGATGTATGTTCCAAGGGCACCTAAAAAAGAAAAGTTTTTTTTTCTGCTGTTGTTGAGTGGAATGTTATATAAATGTTCATTAGATTCTTGATATGTTCATCTATGGGATTGTTCATTTGTTTTATATCCTTACTGCTTTTCTGTCTGATTATTCTGTCAAAATGGTTGAGAGTGAAATGTTGAAGTTTCCTACTAAAATTATGGATTTGTCAAACACTCCTTTCGATTCTGTCAGTTTTTGCTTCACATAACCAGTAGCTTTATTGTTTGTTGCCTGCATATTTAGGTTAGATTTCCCTCTTTATTTTTATATAATGTCCTGCCCTATCTCTGATAATTTTTTTGTTTTGTTTTGGATTCAGAGTTATTTTTTTTCAGCCCTTGAAAAATACTTTGTTAATTCTTTTTGGTCTCCTTAGTTTTCAATAAGAAATCTACTGTCAATCAGATTATTTTTCCTCTTAGGTAAGGAGATCTTTCAGTCCTACTGTTTTAAGTGTTTTTATCTCTGTGTTATAGGTTTCATTTAAATGAATTTCACTGGGTTTATAATGCTTTGGATTTGCTCCAGGGTGGTACCCTATGAGTGGAGATCACGAATCTCTTACTGATCTGTGGACTTCTTGAATCTGTAGGCTGTTTCTTGCCGTATTTGGGAAGTTTCAAGCCATTATTTATTTCAGTACTTTCTCTTCTCCACCCTCTTTCTTTCCAGGACTCCAGTGACGTGAATGACAGGGAAATTGGGTCTCTCCTTACTCCTCGGCAAGGTTGGAGGTCTAGTCTCTGGTGTAGCCTTTGCTGGCATAAATGGAGGGGAGGGGAGAAGTTTTGCTGTAGATTTTTAGGTTGAGTTAGAGGGATTGTTATTTAAAGTTTTTTTTTTTGAAACTTTTTTCCTTTTCTGATCCAGTGGTAGAGAGAGCAGGCTTTTGTTAAGGCTATTTTGACTATACACCCTGGTATATTTCTAGGTTGCCACCTTTTTTGGATCCAAATCCAGGATACATGAGGCGAAAAGTAAACTCAGGAAACTCAACGTCATGCTCTTCTTTAAGTCTTAGTATTCGTAAGCTTGCTTTCTCCTCTCTCTACTCTTAAGATTTTTTAATACTTGTTCTTAATGTAATACATAAGATTTTAGTTTTACCTAGTGAGGTGAGTAAGAGAAAGTATATCTATTCCATCTTCCCAGAAACAAAAAAGTTGGGACTTGGTTTTGAAAATTTTGACAGTTGAATCATTCAGGAAAATATAAATCTTTGTAATCTTATATGTTAAGTGCATATGTAGAGTGAAGAATTTCATTTGACTGGAAAGAGGAAAGTGGATGAATTAAGAATTGAGAGTTGTGTTCTCATAACTGGTAAGACAGTAGTTTATATGATCTATGGGAAGACATCATTTGGAAACTTTTTATTGTTTGTTTTGAGGGGAATACTTTCAAATTTGCATACCAATTTTCTTCTGGAAGCACTTCCTTTATGAAGCATTATCCAGTTATATCTGATGGTGCTGGTGGTTTAGTTGCTAACTTGTGTTCAACTCTAGTAACACCAAGGACTGCAATTCCTCTGTCCATGGAATTCCCCAGGCAAGATATTGGAGTGGATTGCCATTTCCTTCTCCAGGGGATCTTCCTAACCCAGGGATGGAACCTGGGTCTCCTGTATTGCAGGTGGAGTCTTTACCAATTGAGGCTTCAGGGAAGCCCTACTCTTCTTCATCTTTCACTATTTTTTGACCCTAGTTATCTAATATAATCTCTTGAATATACTAGTTGCTCAAAAAATGCAATTCGATCATAATAAGCTTCTTTTCTGATTATTTAGGCCCTGCCTTTGACCTCTGCTTGCAGGTATTTGCCCTGGTTCAGTTGGTGTGCTGGGTTTCTTCTAAAACATTTGTTTTCAAAGAGATCTTATTCATTTTGATGCCTCTTAAGTGTTCAAACCCATTCTAGCTTCTCTTCTATTTCTAGGCTTTCACTTATAGGACTTATATTATGAAAATATGGATGAATCTGGAGGACATGATCTAAGTCACAGAACAACAGATACTACATCACTCTACTTACATATCTAAAATAGTCAAACTCTCAGAAGCAAAGAATCTAATAGTGATTTCCAGGGGCTGAAGGTTGGGAGAAATGGGGAGGTGTTGTTCCGTGGGTTTAAGGTTTCAGTTATCCAAGATAAATAAATTCCAGAGTTCTGCTGTACAACATGGTCCTGTGGTTAATATTGTGTACTTCAGTTTTGTTAAGCAGGTAAGTCTCATGTTAAGTGCTTTTATTGCAATAACAAACAAAACAAAAGAGACAAAGAAAACTCTGGGAAGTTTTGGGTGTATCCTTTGCTTTGCTGCAGTGATGGCATTGGTTTTGCATGTGTCCAAACTCATCAGATCTTGCGGTTATTTTTCTATCAATTGAACCTCAAGAAAGCTGTTAAAAGGACATACATTAGATGTCTATCATAACTGCTAAATCTGTACATCATAATACTTAATCAGGAATCTCTTTATTAAAAACCACACATTTCTTTTCCCGATTCCAACTTTAATGTCAAAGATACCACTTTACCACTCCCATCAAGACTTAATATCAATTGAACCTAATTTGACTCTCTCTCACCCTTTGTACCTCATTATGGAACAAGTTTTGCCATTTCTTCCTTCATGATGCTCTGTCATCGTTGTTTTCCTTTGCTATTCTGCTTTTGTCAGTGTAACCCAGGTCCCTAATCTCTTGTTCTTATAATATTATAACTGTCTAATTGGTCTTTCTGTCTTGTTGCTCTGTCAGTCTACCTGTGTGAAAGTGCATATGCATCTTATAAACACATTTTCTATATAATTTCCCTGATGATAACTTTAATGACTTGCCATTACCCACAAGACTGAGTTCAGCATGCTTTAGCCTGAAATGCTGTGACCTTTTAAATATAATTCCAATGCATCCTTCCTTGCTTCTCTATAAAGCTTCTTAGAAAAACAGACATATATACCTAAAATGGAAAGAGTTCCAGGAGACAGTCAATTTGAGTTTTATACACAGCTCTCCCTTGATAGCTCAGCTGGTAAAGAATCCCCTGGAAATGCAGGAGACGTGGGTTCAATCCCTGGGTTGGGAAGATCCCCTGGAGAAGGGAAAGGCTACCCACTCCAATATCCTGGAGAATTCTATGGACTGTAGAGTCCATGGGGTTGCAAAGAGTCGGATGTGACTGAGTGGCTTTCACTTTCACTGCCATTAGCTGTGAGAACTTGGAAAAGTGACTTAATTTGGTGATATTTTTTTCATCTGTCAAACAGGCTATAATTAGATAATTCCTAAGGCCTATTATAGATCTCACATTCTAAAAAAAAACAAATAACATACCCTTTATATACTCTATTTCCTCTTTTTCCTCTAGAAAACCACATTTATTTCTTATATTTGGATATCCAATTTGCTCTTATTTTTTTTAGCCAGTAGGTATGCTAGGCGAGGCCCATTAGTGGGTTTAGGGAACAATTTTGTGAACAAAACCAGACTTTTTTTAATGAACTGCAAAAATATAGAATAGAACAACATAGAAATATCAGAGTACATTCAATATAGTAAAAATAAATATATTTCATAATTTTTGTTCTAAATACATACATGATGGATATGTTTTAAAATATGTTTCTTTGCATCGGTCAGTGAAGTTGCAAGTCACAGCTTTAAGCCATATACCACATTCATGAATGGCGTGTTTAAACCATAGCGACTCTCCTGGACAATTCTCTTAGATGCTACACTAACCCTTCCCCCCTTTGTCCTCTGCTTCCATCTCAATGGCATTTTGTTTCTTTCAACCTGGTCCTGAATTTTGCTTCAAGCTTTTTTTTTTTAATGTTTAATAGATCCTAGGTGAGTTATTTTTTAAACTTATTTGAGGGAGATAAAATTTTTTCTTGGTGTATAATTGCTGTACAGTGTTGTGTTGTTAATAGCTCTAGTTTTCGCTGTACAATGGAGTGAGTCAGCTGTAAGTATACATACACCCCCTCCCTCTCGAGCCCCACTCCTACCCTCCCCATCCCACCCGCTCTAGGTCATCCCAGAGCACCGAGCAGACCCCCTGTGCTATACAGCAGCTTCCCAACAGCGATCTGTTTTACACATGGTCCTGTATAAATGCTAGTCCCAATCTCACTACTGGCCATATACCCAGACCCCAGGTTTAATATCTGTCTCTGGCACCCACTGGTTTGATACCATGTGGAAACTATCCTGGCTTCTAGCATCTTTACTTTCTTGTGTGACCTGTGATAATGTTCCTAGTTTTTGACATTCCACATGTCTCAATGGAGCCCCTGTCCTGAATTAGCTTCTGTTATGTATCTGACACTCCCCAGGTAACTTGAAATAGACAAAATAGAACAATTGAGGGAGGGATAAGGGGGAAAGATTCATACTGTTTTTAAGGTAGAAGTTTCCATTTTTTGTTTTTGCCTTTAATTGCAAAGGTAAATAGAGAGCATCTATTTATGGCATTTGGGAACCATTATTACCATGCACGTTTCTTCAGAAATTAGTTCTGGTCACACTAATTTGTGTGTATGTGTGCATGTGCTTATGATGTTAAGTGTGTGTTGTTTCAACTTGAACTATTCTGTATGGTATATAAAGCCCAGCTGTCCAAAACCCATCATTTCTTCTCTTCAGAGGCATTCAAAGGTGTCCTTGAGAAGTTCATCAGCATTTTTCCTTTTGTTTTTGAAGATGGAGTAAGTCTTTCCAAATGGAGATAGCTTTTCTCATGGACTTCAGAGACAGACATAGTTGTAATCAAATTTTGTGCATAGAAAATATGCCATTTTGTAGTAAACCTCTCCCACAGGGTTTTTCATGCTGAATTGAACTGTGAAGTTAATAAATTGAATGATAATTAAAATCTCCCTGAGAAATGTGAGGCTGTAAACTCTCACACAAGTGTGTATTTTTTCTAACAAATGTGTGTGATTGTCTCTCTGATCTGTGAGTTTTTTTGGTTTGTTTTTTTTTTTTCCTCTGGTTTTAAAGATCATGTCTGAGGTAGCTGTCAATTTCTGGAAAATCTCTGGATGAGGAATTCAGGTGGACAAAGCAATCATGTGATTCCTCCCTATTCCACGCCCAAGGCTTCAGTTTATGTGCTTGTGGGCTTCCCCCATTGCTCAGTCGGTAAAGAATCTGCCTACAATGCAAGAGACCGGGGTTTGATCCCTGAGTTGGAAAGATCCTCTGGAGAAGGAAATGGCAACAACCTCCAGGATTCTTGCCTGGAAAATCCCATGGACAGAGGGGCCTGGCAGGCTACAGTCTATGGGGTCGCAAGAGTCGACCACGACTCAGCAACTCAACTTCTACTACTGTGCACTTGAGCATGTTTTAGCACTTGGAATTTCAAAATCTGGAACTTGATGGGCACCCTTCCCTGTTTGATTCACCTTATAAATTATTTTTCAGTCATGTTATTAGAAACGAGAACTGTCTTTAGAAACATGTCAAATGATTTGCACTCTGTTTATATTGGTATTTCAGTAGCCATCATAGTTTTTATTTTTTTAATTTTCTTTACTTTATTGTGTTGGTTATGTCATACATTGACATGAATCCGCCATGGGTATACATGTGTTCCCCCTCCAGAACCCCCCTCCTTCCTCCCTCCCGATTCCCTCTCTCTGGGTCATCCCGGTGCACCAGCCCCGAGCATCAAACCTGGGCTGGTGATTGATTTCACATATGATAATTAACATGTTTCAATGCCATTCTCCCATATCATCCCACCCTTGCCCTCTTCCACAGAGTCCACGAGACTGTTCTATACATCTGCGTTTTTAACCGAGCTGGAAAAATCAGTGTCAGTCGCTCAGGCATGTCAGACCCTGCAACACCATGGACTATAGCCAGCCAGGCTCCTATGCCCATAGGATTTCCCAGGAAAGAATACTTGAGTGGGTTGCCATTGCCTTCTCTGGGGGAATCTTCCCAACCCAGGGATCAAACCTGGGTCTTCTGCATTGCAGGCAGATTCTTTCCTCTCTGAGCCATTAGGGAAGTCCAAACCAGTCTTGAGTTTAGATTGTTCCTGCCTGAACTATGTCCCACAGCACTAATGCATTGAACCTCTTCTACAACATGTAGCATATACACCCATCCATACTTCCCACTGTGTACTTCCTGCCTTATTTTCAGTCACATGTTTGCACATTGCCTTTGCCTGTCCAGCCATTTCTTGGTTTTCCAATTTTAGGTCCTGTCCTGTGTAGGTACCAATTATTTCCTATTCTCGCTGCTTAAAGACCTGCTGTTCCACTCTGACTCCCTAATCTCCCCAAGTTTTAAAAATCTTGATTGTAGTTTTCTGATCTTCTGAGAAATTTTGCTTATCCTCAGACCCACAGTTCTCAAAGTTTAGGTAGCCTATAGATAGACAGAATTAGTTTTGTTCATTTCTGTACTTCCATAGTCTGGCAAATTATGGATACATAATATCCTTTAAATGATTTAATATTAATATTAACAATGGTTATGGGAATACATGAAAAGTAGGTCAAGGTTCTAAGTATAATTAAGAAGCAAGTTATTGGTGAAGTATTTCTCAAGATAATTAAGATAGCTGAAGTCATAACTCATTGCAGCTGGGGAGCTTTGTGGCTCTCAGCTGAACACTACCTTGCCCGCAAAGTAAGTACAAATCCTAGTGTTAATTGAAACCTAATCATACCAAGAACATCAACAGAGTGTCTCCTTGTTTTATATAATTTCCTTTTTGATATCATGACCATGGACACCTGAAGGGATCCTAAAGGCCCTTCAGAGGGTGCATAATGTCCAAATTATTTTCTTAGTGATGTTGTTTTGCAGTTGCTAAATTGTGTCTGATATTTGGGGCTCCATGCACCGCAGCACTCTGGACTCCTCTGTCCTCCACTGTCTCCTGGAGTATGCTTAAATTCATGTCTCCTGAATTGGTGATGTTATCTAACCATTTCATCCTCTGCCACCCCCTTCTCCCTTTGCTTTCAATCTTTTCCAGCCTCAGGGGTCTTTTCCATTGAGTCATCTCTTCATGTCAGGCGGCCAAATTATTGGAGTTTCAGCTTCAGCAGCAGCCCTTCCAATGAATATTCAGGGTTGATTTCCTTTAGGATTGACTGGTTGGATTTCCTTGCAGTCCAAGGGATTCTTAAGAGTGTTCTCCAACACCATAG
The DNA here is from genome assembly GCA_007570785.1 of Antilocapra americana. Lineage (NCBI taxonomy): Eukaryota > Metazoa > Chordata > Mammalia > Artiodactyla > Antilocapridae > Antilocapra > Antilocapra americana. Next base: position 18,309,348 of record ML661325.1, on the reverse strand, counting down.
TTCAAAAGCATCAGTTCTTTGGCACTCAGCCTTCTTTATGGTCCAACTCTCACATCTGTAAATGACTGCTGTAAAAACCATAGCTTTGACTAGATGGACCTTTGTCAGCAAAGTGATGTCTCTGCTTTTTAATATGCTAGCTATGTTTGTCATAGCTTTTCTCCCAAGGAGCTAGCATCTCTTAATTTCATGGCTGCAGTCATCATTCCCAGTGATTTTGGAGCTCAAGAAAATAAAATCTGTTACTGCTCCCACTTTTTTCCCTTCTATTTGCCATGAAGTGATGGGATCAGATGCTATGATCTTAGTTTTGTGAATGATAGTTTTAAGCCAGCTTTTTCAGTTTTTCTTTCAGACCAATGCTTATACATTATTAAAATATGCAATAGTGACAATAATTTAAAAGAAACAATAAAAATTAATGATAGCATAATTGAGTTTTTGTGTCAGGCATCTTATCAGATGCTTGAGGTATTTCCTCTCATTTAATTTCACAGAAAAATCTCTAAAGTAAGAATAATAGTCCTTTTTTCTCTCTCTCTCTCTAATAGAAGACAACATCAAGGCGCAGAGTTAGGTGTCATACCTCTGGTTACAAAGTTAAAATATGTGTAGGAGAAACTCAAATCCAGGTGTAGTTTAATCTAAAACCTATGCTTCCTCCTGGGCTTCCCAGGTAGCACTAGTAGTAAAGAGCCCGCCTGCCAATGCAGGAGACCTAAGAGACACAGGTTTGATCCCTGGGTTGGGAAGATCCCCTGGAGGAGGACGCAGAAACCCACTCTAGTATTCTTGCTTAGAGAATCCCGTGGATGGGAGAGCCTGGCGGGCTACAGTCCTTAGGGTTGCAAAGAATCAGATGTGACTGTGGTGACTTAGTGTGCATGTACTTATACTATGCTTAGTACTACACTACTCCACGGCTTCATCAGAGTTTCATGGAGAGGAAAACCATGGCACCAAATCACTAGTCGTGTAAGAGTATATCATTTGTTTCTGTGTAAGCTGAAGAAGCTGAAGAGCTATTCACATTGCCTTCAACAAAGTCAAGGAATAATTGATGAAAAAGATTGTGTCTGAGCTGGGTATTTAAAAGATGATTAGGTTTTATCCTGTGTGAAAACAGGAAGAACACAAGATCACAATTGACAGAGTGACTAGTCTGTATAATGGCATAAAAGTGTTGACTCAGCAAAACACATTTGATGAACTGCAAGGCATTCCTTATTAATAATGGTTCAAGGACAGCAAGCCAACTGCTGGAGACGAGTTTGGAAGGGTGCTGTGCTTAGTTGCTCAGTCGTATCTGACTCCTTGTGACCCCACGGACTGTAGTCTGCCAGGCCCCTCTGTCCATGGGCATTCTCCAGGCAAGAATACTGAAGTGGGTAGCCCATGCCCTCCTCCAGGAGATCTTCCCAATCTATGGACTGAACCCAGGTCTCCCACATTGCAGGTGGATTCTTTACTGTCTGAGTCACCAGGGAAGGGTGACAGGAGCTAAATCACCTTGTAAGCCTAGATAAAGTGCTTAGTCTTTGACTAAAAACAATGCAGAGGGAAAAACTCTTAACCATAATTTTTATTAAAATTTTTTGGGGTGGGGGCTAATTTTAAATTTGTAGAACAGGTGCAGGGATGGTTCCCACATGCTCTTAGCCCAGTCTCCCCTAATGTACATTTTATTTACTCCTGATACATTTGTTAAAAGTAAGAAGTCAGCTTTGAAATGACAGTCTTTATTTGGATCTCAACAGTTTATCCACCCATCCCCCCCTTTTATTCCATTTCAAGGATCCAATTCAGGATATTATGTTGCATTTAGTAGGGTATACTACTGTTGGTACCAACAGTATTTAACAGTTTCTCAGTATTCACTTGTTCCTTGTGATCTTGCCACACTTTTGAAGAGTATAAATTCCTCATAGATTTTAAAAATTAAATTCTCTGTGATAAATATAAACTCATATGCAGTTGTAAAAACATATATATGAGAAAAAACTATATTCTTTACCCAGTTTCCACCAGTGATAACATCTTGCAAAATTATACTTTCAAATTCCTTTTGGAATGAATGAATGATTGGTGTTGTCTTTTTTCTTTGACTCCACCATGGGTCTTGTGGGTTCTTTTTTTTATAATTAATTTATTTATTTTTAAAATTTTCTTTACATTATTGTGTTGCTTTTGCCATACATTGACATAAATCTGCCATGGGTATACATATGTTCCCCTTCCAGAACCCCCCTCCCTCCTCCCTCCTGATTCTCTCTCTCTGGGTCATCCCGGTGCACCAGCCCTGAGCATCAAACCTGGGCTGGTGATTGATTTCACATATGATAATTAACATGTTTCAATGCTGTTCTCCCATATCATCCCACCCTTGCCCTCTCCCATAGAGTCCAAAAGACTGTTCTATACATCTGTGTTTCTTTTGCTGTCTCGCATACAGGGTTCTCGTTACCATCTTTCTAAATTCCATATATATGCGTTAGTATACTGTATTTTTGTTTTTCTTTCTGGCTTACTTCACTCTGTATAATAGGCTCCACTTCTGTCCACCTCAGTAGAACTGATTAAAATGAATTCTTTTTAATGGCTGAGTAATATTCCATTGTGTATATGTACCACAGATTTCTTATCCATTCGTCTGCTGATGGACATATAGGTTGCTTCCATGTCCTGGCTATTGTAAACAATGCGGTGATGAACACTGGGGTACACGTGTCTCTTTCAATTCTGGTTTCCTTGGTGTGTATGCCCAGCAATGGGATTGCTGGATCATATGGCAGTTCTATTTTCAGTTTTTTAAGGAACCTCCACACTGTTCTCCATAGTGGCTGTACTAGTTTGCATTCCCACCAACAGTGTAAGAGGGTTCCCTTTTTTCCACATCTCTCCAGCATTCATTGCTTGTAGACTTTTGGATGGCAGGCTTTCTGACTGGTGTAAAGTGGTACCTCATTGTGGTTTTGATTTGTATTTCTCTGATAATGAGTGATGTTGAGCATCTTTTCATGTGTTTGTTAGCCATTTTTATGTCTTCTTTGGAGAAATGTCTGTTAAGTTCTTTGGCTCACTTTTTGATTGGGTCATTTATTTTTCTGGAATGGAGCTGCAGGAGTTGCTTGTATATTTTTGAGATTAATTGTTTGTCCGTTGCTTCGTTTCTATTATTTTCTCCCATTCTGAAGGCTGCCTTTTCACCTTGCTTTTAGTTTCCTTTGCTGTGCAGAAGCTTTTCATTTTAATTAGGTCCCATTTGTTTATTTGTGCTTTTATTTCCAATATTCTGGGAGGTGGGTCGTGGGTTCTTATTTCCCCTACCAGGGATCGAACCTGGACCCTAAGCAATGAGACCACAGACTCTTAACCAGCAGGGAATTCCCTTTTTTGGAGAGGAGGTGTTGTCATTTTTTATTTCAGGCTTCCCTGATGGCTCAGATGGTGGTGAGGAAGACTTGAGTTCACTCTCTGCGTCAGGAAGATGACCTGGAGAAGGGAATGGCTACCCACTCCTGTATTCTTGCCTGGAGAATTCCATGCACAGAGGAGGCTGATGGGCTATAGTCCATGGTCCATGCGGTTGCAAAGAGTCAGACACAACTGAGCAATTGACACTTCACTATACACTTTGAGTAGTTGTGCAGTAATAACTTACTATGGTTTGAATTTCCAGTTCCCTGGTAATCAGTGATATTGAATACCCTTTCCTCTGCATATGCTCTTCAGTGAACTACGTGTTCATATATCTGCCCATTTTCTAATTGGATCATTATTTTTAACATTCAGTTTTGAAAGTTCTATATGTAGATACTAGTAGATATTAGTCCTTCATCAGGTTTGGTTTGCAAATACTTTCTTGTAGTCTGTAGATTATCTCCTCCTTCCCTTCCCATGCACTTTCGCAAAGCAAGAGCTTTTCATTTTGATGAGATACTATTTATCAGTTTTCATTTTACTGAAGATTTTCTCATATGCTCTTGGTTTTTTTCCTAGAGTTTTATAAATTTTGTGTTTCACGTGTAGGCCTCTTACCTATTGAATTCATTTCTGTTTAAGGAAACGGTTTAAGATGGGGTCCATTTTTCTGCTTATGTACGTCTGTTTACTCCAGCATCATTTGTCAAAAGGCCATCCTTCCTCTACTGAATTGCTTCTGCATTTCTGTCAAAAATTTATTGAACGTATTTGTATGGTTCTATTTCTGAATATTCTATTTTAAACATCTGTGCATGTCTCCTTCCACCAATACCACTTTGTCTTGATTACTGTGATTAAACAGTAGATATGAATATCATTACGCGTAGATTTTTAAAGAGATAAAGCAAAAACCATCTTTATTTTCTCCTTGTGCCTTGTATTATGAATTCACAACAAAGGAAAGTGATTTTTGCTAACTCTAAAACTCCAGATTGAATTCTGCTTCCTTCCTTTCAGGCTGTATGATTTCTATCATTTCACTCAAGCTCTGTAGATCTGTTTCCTTAATAGTATATATCACTGGGGGACTAAAGTAAGATAAATTAATAAAGCAGTTATCACATTTTTCTATTTCCATGCTTCCTTATAGTGTTAAGAAATAACAGATCTCCAAAAAGCTTTTATATGGCTTTATTTATTGATATTCACCATATTAAAATCAATATTGAGAAATGTTTTAAGTTTTCATAAGTTAATTTTAGAACAATAATGTAACAATTATATGTTATATTAGTAACAATTTTAAAAATAATTTAAATTTCCAAAACAAAATAATTGTTGAAAAGAGTGGTATTTGTTAACATATTTGCAAACCTTTCAAATATCTGGCTTAAGAGAAGACATCTCATTTCTCATAACTGCTTCTGAATTGTCTTTTTAATATATTGTTTTGATCTAAGTATTTAAAGAATTTATAGCATCATGCAGATATATAAATGGAAAACAGAGGAATATTCCATAGTCTTTCAAATAACTGTAGATATTCCTCATTGCTTCTGCAGTTAAAGGATGCAAGTAGCAGTTTCTAAAAGATTAGTTGCAGTGTAGTTTCAATGTAGCATCTGATAGATTTAGCAATGAAAATTTTATGCTCTTTGACATTAAATCCCTTGGTCAGTTTTGGACTTTGAATGACTCTTTACCCTTGAATACTTTTGTAACTCCATTCATTCATAATTTGGAAAATTTTTGTTCACTGAGTTGTGGAGATTTTCAAAATGTTTACAAATATTTTGTTATATGCATTCAAGTAGCTCATTTGTTAATATCACTATTGATCACATTAGAATAGTGTGAACTTAATGGTAATAAGCACCGAAGTTCATGGTAGTGAGCACCTAAGAATTGATGCTTTGGAACTGTGGTATTGGAGAAGACTCTTGAGAGTCCCTTGGACTGCAAGGAGATCCAACAAGTCCATCCTAAAGGAGATCAGTCCTGGGTGTTCATTGGAAGGACTGATGTTGAAGCTGAAACTCCAATACTCTGGCCACCTCATGCGAAGAGTTGACTCATTGGAAAAGACCCTAATGCTGGGAAGGATTGGGGGCAGGAGGAGAAGGAGACGACAGAGGATGAGATGGCTGGATGGCATTACCGACTTGATGAACATGAATTTGAGTGGACTCTGGGAGTTGGTGATGGACAGGGAGGCCTGGTGTGCTGCAGTTCATGGGGTCGCAAAGAGTCAGCCATGACTGAGCAACTGAACTGAACTGAGTGGGTAAAAGTTTTCCAAAATTATTTTTTCTTTTTAATCTCAAGTTTTATTACTGGAATAAAATATAATCAGCTTTTTTCTTTGAAATGATAAAGTTACTTCATAAAACTTGGATAAAATACCCTCTAAAGGTCTGAATCTTTCAAAGAATGTACTTCCATGAAAAATATGGCTAGTTCATTTCCCAGTTCAGTCTCACAAGGGCTGTTCCTGGAAATAACCACCCTGCTTCTATATGCAGTAACATGTCTTATTAATACCTGTCACTTCATTATACAGAATATTTTTTATTTTTTTATTAAAGTATAGTTGATTTACAGTGTTGTGCCAGTCTCTGCTGTACAGTCATACTCATCATACAGAATATTTCAAAGATGTGTATTGAAAGGGTTGATGTGAGTAAAACTGTAATTTTCTTTTAATTTTTGTTAAAGTGTGTGATGGTAAAAAAACCAACATATTAATGCCTCAGGAGTTTCACCAACCACTGCTTTGTACCATCAGTGCAAGTATCCATACAGTGCAAAAACACAAACACAATATTGTGAATCCTCTGAAAGAGTCTTCAGGACCCCCAGGGTGCATGACCATTCTTTGAAAATTGTTGAATTAAAGCATGATATAAAATAGGAGAACACTCTGTTGGTGTTCTTACTATGATTACAATTTGATTAAGATTAGAATTTGAATTTACTTTGTATCAGAAAACTTTGCTAATTAAACAGTTGTCCCAAGTGTGCATGGCTGGGGGTGGGGTTTTACTGAGATCCCACAAAACTCCTCTGTTCAAATTAGTTATAGCTTTAATTTTCTGAATTGTCTTAAAGAACTGCCTCAGTTTGTGTTTGGATTTTCACCTACTGTTACCATTTTATCTAGTCCCGTAATCATTATTAAGATAAAATAATTTTAAAAATGTTTATTATGTTCCTACAATTTGCCAGACTCCAGGGGTACATGAACTAGTAAATGAGTCTTGTCTTGCTGTGGTGGCATGAGATGGGGCACTCCACTTCTGGAAATTGTGAGCACGTGGGTACTCAGAAAATAATTCTCGGAAGAATGATAACACTGCAGCCACAACTTAAACAATTATGCGAGGCTAAGAGAACTAAGGGTAGGAGTTGGAATAGCAGACCTTCTTCCTGGAGAGTAGCATTTATGACTCTTTGTGTCCTTCATCCTTAGGGTATAATGTCAAAAGCAGGCAATAATTAAGTTGAATTGAGTCAAATTTAATACCAGATTTTTAAGTTGCAAATAATCATACAATCAGAAAGAAAATGATTCAGATTGTTCAAGTGGCAGTTTAACAGATAATCTTATATAAAAATAAAAGATTTTCTTTTTCATTCCATCAGGCAAGTTGCTAGATTTAAAGAAATGAAATGGAATGTTTCCTTGAGATGCTATGCCTGGCAAGTAAAAGTGCCTCAAGGCTGTCTTCAGGTTTTCCCAGTAATACTGCAATTCAGATCTTAGCCTTCCTTTCTCTTGGTGCTTTTAATAAACCATCTAGGTATTACATAGATTTTAAACCCTTTAGATTAAAAAATATATATCTTACAAGTGTACTGTGAACTTGATTTAGCTGGGTTTTATGATCTTTATTTAAGTTTAGAGAAGTAACTTTCTTAAAGAGAATAAAGATATTGCAAATTAGTTGCATGATATACATATAGTTGCTTTACACATGGAAGCTTTAGTTGCTAATTAAAATCCATTGACAAAACAACCAAGGAGGAAATAGTTTTATTAGTGTGTCCGTTTAAAGTAGGCAGAGAATTGCTATCAGGGAGAAGTTTGTAATGGATTGATCCAAAAATTATTATCCTCACATTGCAAAGACTTGCCTGTTACTGTTACAGTCAGTCAGTTCAGTCTCTCAGTCATGACTGACTCTGTGATTCCATGGACTGCAGCACACCAGGCCTCACTGTCCATCACCAACTCCCGTTGCTTGCTCAAACTCATGTCCATTGAGTCGGTGATGGCATCCAACCATCTGATCCTTTGTCGTCCCTTTCTCCTCCTGCCTTCAATCTTTCCCAGCATCAGAGTCTTTTCAGATGAGTCAGTTCTTTGCATCAGGTGGCCAAAGTTTTGGAGTTTTAACTTCAGCATCAGTCGTTCCAATGAATATTCAGGACTAATTTCCTTTAGGATTGATTGGTTGCATCTCCTTATAGTCCAAGGCACTCTGAAGAGTCTTCTCCAACACCATAGTTCAAAAGCATCAATTATTTGGTGCTCAGCTTTCTTTATAGTCCAACACTAACATTCATCCATACATGACTACTGGAAAAACCATAGCTTTGACTGGACGGACCTTTGTTGGCAAAGTAATGTCTCTGCTTTTTAGTATGCTGTCTAGGTTGGTCATAGCTTTTCTTCCAAGGAGCAAGCATTTTTTAATTTCATGGCTGAAGTTACCATCTGTAACGATTTCAGAGCCCAAGAAAATAAAGTCTGTCACTATTTCAATTGTTTCCCCATTTATTTGCCATGAAGTGATGGGACTGGATACCATGATTTTAGTTTTTTGAACATTGAGTTTGAAGTCAGTGTTTTCACTCTCCTCTTTCACTTTCATCAAGAGGCTTTTAGGTCCTCTTCACTTTCTGCCATATGGGTGGTGTCATCTGCATATCTGAGATTATTGATATTTCCCCTGACAATCTTGATTCGAGCTTGTGCTTCATCCAGTCCGACATTTTGCATGATTTACTCTGCGTATAAGTTAAATAAGCAGGGTGACACTATACAGCCTTGACATGCTCCTTTCCTGATTTGGAACCAGTTTGTTGTTCCATGTTTGGTTCTAACTGTTGCTTCTTGATCTGCATACAGATTTTTCAGGAGGCAGGTCAGGTGGTCTGGTATTCCCATTTCTTTAAGAATTTTCCAGTTTGTTGTGATCAACACTATTAAAGGCTTTTTATCAACACAGTTAAAGGCTTTGACGTAGTCAGTAATGCAAAAGTAGATGTTTTTCCAGAACTGAGAGTCCTTTCCTAGGCGGATTGATTAGAGGTCCGGGATTCTCAAGGAGGAGAGAGGAGTTGGGGTTCTCAAGGAGGAGGAAAGGGCAAACTTTTTTTTTCCTCTACATTCCTTAATCTTCGTCACATAAAAAGTGTTTTTTCTTTAAGCTTGGAACTGATGATTATACAACAAACAACTCAGTTTAAACTCTGTACTGGGGATTATATAACAACAATGTATCCTGCTTGAGGACAGTTTCTCCTTCCTGAAAACCTGACTAATCCTGATATTTTAGAATGTATAATATGAGAGTGGGTCTGGTAGGATCTTTCTATTGTTAGATTCTAATCCTGTTATCCTAAAATGTAAATTGTGGGAGTGGGTCTGGTAAAATTTTTACAACCTTGATAAATCCTTTTGATTAACTGTAATAACCAGTTAAAAAAATGTATAACTCCCTTGCTAAGACTAGCAAGGGGGGTGCTCTCGGTCCCCCTTCTGATGTCTATGTCAGAAGGTTTCTCTGGCCCTATCTTATTTTAATAAAGCTCTGCTACACAGAAGCTCTTGAGTGATGCAGCCTGGTCCCTGGTCCCGAAGCTAAATCTTCTTTGGAGATCACGAATCCAACATTGTTCACCATAAGCTATCAGAACTCTCCTGCTTTTGTGATGATCCAGCGGGTGTTGGCAATATGATCTCTGGTTCCTCTGCCTTTTCTAAATCCAGAATACATGCCTAACTGCAACTGCAGAAAAGAGAACTTTCCCAGGAAAGGCTCTAACCTAACAACCTAAGGCACAGCCTGGCTGGCTCGCAGAACAAAGGATTGAGAAAATACCAAAGGAGAGCTAGCAGGCTGTGTACCAGCCCCTCCCCGCCCGGAGGCAGAGAAGCAGGCTTGAGACAGCCAGAGAAAGCATCCTCCACCAAACCGTGAGCAGGCTCCTAGCTGCTAACCAGGACTTCCTGGGATCCTGATGGTTGGCATCTGCCAGGAAAGTCACAGCCTGAGATCAGCTCCCCAGAGGAGGCACATGGCACAGCTGAGACAGTGCTCCCACGGGGCACCTGGGACACTGAGCAGGCAGGACGGGGAGGTGAAAAGATGAACAAACCACCTGGGACAGTGCGCTCGCCAAGCACCTGGTCACCGGAGCTGCTTAGACCTGGGAAGGGCACAGAACACATGCCCACCTGACAGAGACTGAGCCAAGACTGTGTCTGAGTGTCTCCTGCGGAGCTTCGGGTCAGTGGACTGGGTGTGACATAAGCCCCCGAGGAGGAGGTCGCCATTAACCCCATCACAGAACCACCAGAACTACACTGGACTGGGAAATGGACTCTGGAGGGCGCAAACAGAACCTTGTGCATCGGGACCCAGGAGAAAGGAGCAGTGACCCCACAAGAGGCTGGCTCAGACTGCCCGGGAGTGTCCGGGAGTCTCCAGTGGTGGCATGGGTCACCGCTGGCCTCCTGCAGGGTTGGGGGCACTGAGTGTGGCATTGGGACCTTTGGAAGGAGGTCACTATTATCTTTATTACCTTCACTGTAGTTTGGCCTCAGGTCAAGCAACAGGAGGAAACACAGCTCCACTCATCACCAGAAAATTGGATTAAAGATTTACTGAGCATGGCCTCGCCCAAGAGAACAAAACCCAGTTTCCCCCTCAGTCAGTCTGTCCCATCAGGAAGCTTCATAAGCTTCATAGGCTTCTTAAGCCTCATATCCTTCTCCATCAGAGGGCAGACAGACTGAAAACGACAACCACAGAAAACTAACCAATCTAATCATTGAACCACAGCCTTGTCTAACTCAATGAAACTATGAGCCATGCCATGTAGGGCCACCCAAGACGGACGGGTCATTGTGGAGAGTTCTGACAAAACGTGGTCCACTGGAGAAGGGAATGGCAAACCACTTCAGTGTTCTTGCCTTGAGAACCCCATGAAAAGTATGAAAAGGCAAAAAGATAGGACACTGAAAAATGAACTTCCCAGGTCAGTAGGTGCCTCATATGCTACTGGAGAAATAGCTTCAGAAAGAATGAAGAGATGGAGCCAAAGCATAACCAACACCCAGTTGTGGATGTGACTAGTGATAGAAGTTATGTCCAATGATGTAAAGAGAATATTGCATAGGAACCTGGAATGTTAGGTCCATGAATCAAGGCAAATTGGAAGTGGTCAAACAGGAGATGGTAAGAGTGAACATCGACATTTTAGCAATCAGTAAACTAAAATAGAGTGGAATGAGTGGATTTAACTCAGATGACCATTATATCTACTACTGTGGGCAAGAATCCCTTAGAAGAAATGGAGTAGCCATCATAGTCAACAAGAGTCCAAAATGCCGTACTTGGATGCAATCTCAAAAACAGAATGATCTCTGGTTGTTTCCAAGGCAAACCATTCAATGTCACAGTAATCCAAGTCTGTGCCTTGACCAGTAATGCTGAAGAAGCTGAACGGTTCTATGAAGACCTACAAGATCTTCTAGAACTAACACCAAAAAAGATGTCCTCTTCATTATAGGGGACTGTAATGCAAACATAGGAAGTCAAGACATACCTGGAGTAACAGGTATACTCCAAGGCTAATTTGGCCTTGGAGTACAGAATGAAGCAGGCCAATGGCTAACAGAGTTTTGCCAAGAGAACATGTTGGTCATCGCAAACACCCTCTTCTAACAACACAAGAGAAGATTCTACACATGGGCATCACCAGATGGTCAATACTGAAATCAAATTGGTTATATTCTTTGTAGCCTAAGATGGAGAAGCTCTATACAGTGAGCAAAAACAAGACCGGGAGCTGACTGTGGCTCTGATCATGAACTCCTTATTGCCAAATTCAGACTTCAGTTGAAGAAAGTAGGGAAAACCACTAGACCATTCAGATATGATGAAAGTCAAATCCCTACCGATTATACAGTGGAAGTGACAAATAGATTCAAGGGATTAGATCTGATAGAGTGCCTCAAGAACTATGGCCAGAGGTTCATGACATTGTACAGGAGACAGAAATCAAGACCATCCCCAAGAAAAAGAAGTGCAAAAGGCAAAATGGTAGTCTGAGGAGGCCCTACAAATAGCTGAGAAAAGAGAAGCTAAAGGCAAAGGAGAAAAGGAAGATATACCCATTTGAATGCAGAGTTACTGTTACAGCATACTCTTAAAAATGTAAATATGAATGCCTTGCAAAAGAAGAATTTAAAAAGTAGGATAACCATGTAGCTAACTGTAGGTTAGCTACAATTTTACTTGTCTGGAAGAAGAAAATCAGCAGAGAAAGATAGTGAAGGACTGTGTCCTAAAGCAGTATGGATTAACATAAACTCAACAATAAATTATTCATTCATTTTAAAGTGATTTATTGAGTACCTACTGTATTCTAGGCATTATTCAATGGATAGAACAATAAGTAAGACGGATTTAGTTTCTGTCTTCAGAATCCTTCCCCTGTAGGCTCATGAGTCTTGACTCTTCCAGATTGTCCCAGAACTAGTTACTTAAAACCAGCATATTGCACCAGTCAAGTGCTATTTCATTTGTTTTCAAACTCTTGCTCACCTAGACCCTAAAAGAATTACACACACACACAATATATATGTGTGTGTGTGTGTGTGTATATATATATATATATATATATATATATATGCATTTTTGAACATGTTTATGTTGTTCTCTGAAATGTTTAGTTATAACTTTTAAGAGTTGCAAAAGATGCAGTTGCTACCATATTGTATTTACATTTTAAAATAAACCATAACAGTGTGGCATTCTGGATAGGAGGGGGTTTGAGGAGACTGGGTACATGTATATGTGTATGGCTGAGTCCTGTCATTGTTCACCTGAAACTATTAAATTGTCAATAGGCTATACTCCAGTATAAAATAAAAAAGTTAAAAACGAAAGAAACTTATCTATTATGATTAAAAAAATAAACCATAACGTCCTTGATTTAAATGTAATCAGTGAAATCTAAAACATATAATGATTTAATATACAGCATTGAGCCATTTAAAAATACAAGTACATATTTTTATTAATGTCCATAAAATTAATTTTGCTCCTAGTTCCTCTTGAATTTATATTTCTGTTCTAGTTCCTTCATAAAATTTTACCTTAATGTAATATATTTTTAGTTTTATCTTAATATATTTTTATTTCTAATCTATTGTATTTTCCTAAAACAACAGCAGGAAATGCAGGCAAATTATGTGTGTTTCCTATGATTAAAATTATCCAGGTTTGAGTTATTTTTATAAATAGTATTTAATTTATCAAAACATTATAAAAGTATGAATATAATATAAATTATGAAATATAATTATTACACATATAAAAGAATTTATTGGAAATGTTATTTTTTTATAAGATGGAGGAAGCTTTTCCCCCTTATTATTCACAAACCCAGAGCTAAATATTACTTAATGTTAGGACTGAGACTTTGGTTAACAAAAGATTTATCACTTTTTTCTTTATTTTAATTTTATAAATATATGGACTATGAAATACTGTTTACATAAATAAAGAGATGGGCTCAGAGAAGTTCTGTTATTCAAATGACAGTAAATTCTTTGAACTCCTTCTGAATTATTTGCCAAAACTACATGAGGAACATAAGGAAGTATTTAATGACCAACTGACCTGATAAATCCTCCTGCAGTTTTGATAAAAGCAGAGAATTATAATCCATTTGAGTTTCCAAAGGATTGCTTCCCCAGTACCAATGCTACGATTTGGCAGTGCTATTTTATTTGCTTTCCCCAAGGTTTTACATCCTGGGGCAATATATCATGGTAAATTTAGGAGAGAAAATGCTATGTGTCTTGCATTTTAAGTGTACTAAGGGGAAAAAGAAACCAGCATGGCTGGTCAGTAGTAGAAAGTAGCTCATTTTTAGATTTAATTTGACCTTCCAGATGCCAGTTGCTCAGTTGTGTCTGACTCTTTGCAGGCCCATGGACTGTAGCCCACCAGGCTCCTCTGTTCATGGAATTCTCCAGGTAAGAATACTGGGGTGGTTGCCATTTCCTTCTCCAGGGGGATGTTTCTGACCCAGGGATCGAACCCATGTCTCTTATGTCTCCTGCATTGGCAGGCAGATTCTTTACCACTAGCACCACCTGGGAAGCCCCTCCAGGTACCAGTTTCTCTCTAAACATTTTACCTGCCTTATCTCATTTAACCTTCATATCCATTTAGGAAATAAAAACTTCTCTTAACTCTTCTTTCTGTAATCTTAAAATAACCTGGTGTGCGTATGGTGTGGCAGTGACTTGAGAAAGTTTTTAGTTCTACATATTGTTTGAGAATAATAAATGTCTAAATCATTCGGAACATATGACTATCTTGGTTCATTATTTGGAAAGCGATCCTTTGATAATGTATTCCAGTGTTTTGTCTATAAATGGTCAAAGATCGTTATTAACTGGAATAATCTTTCATATGAAATATATGTCATTTTTAAAATTCAACTTTAAGATATACTGATTCACTACCATTTCAAGATGGACAGTTTCGAATCTAGGATTTGAACTCATATAGACTTACACATATTAATGCTATATTGAATATATCTGTGAAATACAACTGATAATAAGGTTCTTATAAGTTTTTAATGAGATGATATATCTAAAATGTTAATGAAGTAAAGGGCATAGAATCCACACTTGCATCACACTGACTAGGTGATAAGCATGCAGCCACTGGCGTGAGATGGAGCTAAAAAGAAAGAAGGAGCTGGATCCCGAGGTGGGGTGTGTGTGTGTGGGTGTGTGTGTGTGTGTGTTAGTTGCTTCGTCATGTCCAACTCTTTGTGACCTCAAAGAATGCAGGTCACCAGGCTCTCCTGTCCATAGAATTCTGCAGGCAAGGATACTGGAGTGGGTTGCCATTCCCTTCTCCAAAGGATCTTCCCGACCCAGGGATCGAACCCAGATCTCCGACACTGTGGTTGGATTCTTTACTTTCTGAGGCACCTTGATCTTTGAGGAAAGAATAGGGATAAGAGATAGTTACTACTCATAGATTAAGAAAAATTAAACACATTTGTTTGGGAAGAGTTTTAGATTTACAAAAAGATTTGCAAAGATAGTACATAAAATTCTAGTATACTTTTCACCAAGTTTCCCCTGATATTAGCATCTTACATTTGTCAGAACAATGAAAGAACATTGTACAGGAAGTCATATCATTTTTATAATGTAGGAACTACTAGGAAGGGCAAGAATGCTTTACTTTTATCAGCATAACTCATTGGGGATGTGTTTTATAGACTTTCATTTTTCATCCACATCCAGCAGCTGTTTCAGTTTAGTCAAGACTTTTCTGCCCCACTCAATGCTCAGAAAACAAATTCAGTAAGAATCCTCTCAATTATATCACTTGTCTAAATATAATTTAATCTAGTTAGTTAACCAGACAATATTTACCTAAATTTAAATTCTTGCTTGTAACTGTTCCAATTGAGTGGGCAACTGAGATATTATATTTGTCATTAATGTTTCCAATGTTTCTTATTTTTTTTAAAGATATAAAGCAGGAGGTAATTATCAAAATGTGCACAGAAGCTTTAGTCAGTGGATAGAATAACAGGTGTTCAGGACTCACCTCTACACAGAGGAGGCATCTCTCTACGCTGTAACTCATACAATAAAATGCCTTTGATTTTTGAGCTTTTTGCCATGGATAAGGTGATATGGGCTCTGCAGTAAGATGTTGGATTGGAGAATATATCCATATTTGTTACAAACCTCCATGTGTCTGCTTGGTTACCCACCAGTTTGACCCCAGACTCCTATCAGGAAGTGTTTTCCCACAAAAGGAGTTTAAAATGACTCCTCTGTACTGTAGGGCATGAGAGCAACAGACAGGAATACACAGAAGCATCAGGGCTGAACACGAAGAAGGGCAGAACAAGCGTGTTTAGCAGATGAACCAGAAGACAACTCCTGGCAAACCTGAAGCCCTTTCTGCAATAGTAGGAAAGTCCCTCAGACAGTATAAATGGCACGGGGACCTCCAGAGATCACTGGCAATGATCAGACATGTACAAAATGAAGGTCAACCCAATAAAAACAGATCCTAGCAAGGATTATCATTTTTTTCAAATATCTGTAAGGAAACGGTTTGGAAATTTATATCAGACTCACAGAACATTTATGTTTGATGTGTATATTCATAATGAAGTTAAAGAATAAGTGTTTAGCTCCTTATTCCAGCAAATGGTTGGTCCCTGTATCTCAAGAAATTATTCAGTTTATTTGTTGGAATCAAGGGTTAGATCCTCCAGGTGCGGTGACAACACAGTGGTGAGCTGTCTGACTGTCGGTGACATTGGAGGCTTCTGTTGCTTCAACAGTTGGTTTGCTCTCAGGGTTAGCTGTGCATTCATTCCAGAACTCCAGGGCCTTCCTGTTGCCACCTGCCTAAGATTCCTGCCACCTTAGGAAAGTCATTCATTAGGTTTAGATTATGTAAGATTATGTACTAGCTGCATCGGGGATGAAATTGCATTGCTGAGCAAGAAAATGGATTTCTTTTGGGTCTTTGCAAGATGGATTTTTATTAGAACTGGGACTCTTTTAGAGAAAGCAGGAGGTGCATGAAGGACCTTGAGACACCATATTAAAGGTTATGCCTGCTTTAAAGCAGTAAAGGCCTTGCAGTTTTAAAGGCCTGTAAATTGAAGCTAGGAATCACACATTGAATCTCAACTTCCACTCCCTGGGTTGGCAGCTTTCGGCAACCTGTTTATTCATCTTGTGCCTTGGTTTTCTCACCAGTAAAATGGAGGTACTATACTCCTGATAGAGGATGAGAGCATTCCAGGATGTAATGGCTCTGCACTTTCTCATGTGACAGCTGACACATACGAGACACTCACATGGATTAGCTGTTGGTTCTCTCCACCGTCCGTCTTTTAGGGCAGGCTAACTGAAGAAGATTGATCTGCTATAAATGAAGGAACCTAACTGAGTGGAGTAAGAGGGTATATACATTTCATTTAACTGATTCACTTTGCTGTACAGTGGAAACCAAGACAACATTGTAAAGCAAGCATACTCAGATAAAAAAAAAATTTTAAAAAAGATAAATGCACAGCGATGTTCATTGCTGCCCTGTGTACAGGAGCCAGGACATGTAGGTCACCTAAATCTCCAACACCAGAGGAATAGATAAAGAATATATGGTACATGTATACAATGGACTATGACTCAGCCATGAAAAGAATGAAATAATGGCATTGCCGTAACGTGGATGTATCTAGAGACTGTCATACTGAGTGAAGTAAGGCAGAGAAAGACAGATGTCACAGGCTAATGCTTTTATGTGGGAGCCAATAAAAGGGCAGAAATGAACCTACTTACGAAACAGAATCACAGATGTAGAAAGCACACCAATGGTTACAGGAGGAAAAGAGGCAGGGAGGGATAAACTGTGTACTTGGGATTGACATACACACTACTCTATGTAAAAGAAACTAATGAGCACCTCCTGTATACCACGGGGGACTCTGCTCAATACTCTGTAATGGCCTATATGGGAAAAAGAATCTAAAAAAGGGTGGATATATGCATATGTTTAAATAATTCCCTTTGCTCTGTACACAAAACTAACACAGCATTATGAATTAACTCTACTCCAATAAAAATTTAAAACATTAAAGAAAATATCTGAAACTTTCATATCAGCTGTAATAATAATGTGCAACTGTGTTAGTCGCTCAGTCTTGTCAGACTCTGCAACCCCATTGACTATAGCCCGCCAGGCCCCTCTGTTCTTAGGATTCTCTAGGCAAGAGTACTGGAGTTGGTTGCTATTCCTTTCTCCAGGGGATCTTCTCAATCCAGGGATCAAACCTCGGTCTCCCACCTTGCAGGTGGATTCTTGACCATCCGAGCCACCAGGGAGGCCCCAATAATATGCAAATACATTTATGCAAATATGTGCAATCAAAAGAGCTGCTAAAAATGAAAGTCTGCAGACTTTTCTGTATGGTGATAGATAAAGCAGATGATCTAAATTGTTATAAATCTAAAGATTTATAAGCAGAAATGATAAATGTCAGGGGGAATTAAAAATTCTTTGCAAGATTTCTGTGAGATCGAATGCCTTGGCGGTGGAGCTATGTCGATGGGCAAGAGAACACAAGTCCTCTCTGTCTATCATTATCAGGGCATTTTGAAGTCAAATAACAGTCCAATCAAATGCTATAGAACCTAAGAGTTGAGGGAATTCTATGCATATTAAATGTCATCCTGTTCAATATTTTTCTCCATAACAAATGGCCTATCCTTAAACTCTGAAGGTTACACAGTGTGATAGCTTAAATTAATATCTCCATCTTGCAACTGCGTGAAGTGTCCTTCTTACCTGCTGTGGTCATTTACTGGAGCTAGTATCAACCTCCAGCACTGCTTCAGATAGTCAAGACCTTCATATTTGATAACAAGGAGATAATACCCGTGAAATTGAAACTTGTACATTCTGGGTTGAACTTATTGAAAATACAAAAAGGCCAGTTTTTAAAAAAGACTTAAGCTATCATTAATTATCAAATATTTAAGAGTATCTTACACTAAAAGTATCTGGGATGAATTTCTCCAGCTCATTTATTTTTTTAAAATGTTCCTTCATTTGGCAAAGAAAGTGAAAGTGTTAGTTGCTCAGTTGTGTCCGATTCTTTGCAACCCCCTGGACTGTAGCTCCCCAGGCTCCTCTGTCCATGGGATTCTCCAGTCAAGGATACTGGAGTGGGTAGCCTTTCCCTTCTCTAGAGGATCTTCCCGACCAGAGATGGAATCCGTGTCTCCTGCATTGCAGGCAGATTCTTTACCATCTGAGCCACCAGGGAATTTTAACATTTTCAGATGGATCTGTTGTTTGAAAATACAGTTCTGCTGGGCTCTCCTTCTCGGCACCTCAGAAATAATATTTCATTCAGTCTATGAGAAAATTAAACTAAGAATGCTCTAACAGTGACTGCTTTACTAGAGATGCAATTATACATTTACTCTTCTAAGCAGGATGATTCAAGAAAAATATGCTAAGCCTAGAGGGAAAATTAGAATACCTAAATATTTTAAATGTATTTGTAGGAAAACTTCGGTAAGAAGTCATCTTGACTTGCAGTTCACTAAAGGAACTTCAACTTTTATATCTGAATAAAGGGAAACTTATGTTTTTCAATTTACTGCTAAATTGTACTGGTGCAGTATAAAAACTTACTCTGAATTAAGAGTCAGCAAACAATTATTGGGTTGCTTCTATGTATGATAGAGTGCTACTAATCTTAAAGGATATAGTGTTGAAAACTTAGCGTCATCAACTTCCTCACAGATCTGTTGTGGATAAGATTTATATAATAACAGCTATTATTGATTACTTTTGTGCCAAACCTGGTGTTCAGCCCTTGGATTTTTAAGTGTACTTCTTATAATAACCTAATTTAATAGATGTTATTATTCTCATCTATTAGATAAAGAAACCAAGTCTTTGAAAAATAAGATTCAGGTTAGCCAAGTCCTATTTAAAAAAAAT
Organism: Antilocapra americana; assembly: GCA_007570785.1. Lineage (NCBI taxonomy): Eukaryota > Metazoa > Chordata > Mammalia > Artiodactyla > Antilocapridae > Antilocapra > Antilocapra americana. The sequence continues at coordinate 18,290,110 of ML661325.1, read as the reverse complement.
AGAGTTTAAGAAAAGAGAGGTAATAGTAGATTCATAAGACTCATAAGACTGAATTACATTTCAACAGGGATTTAGAGCTTATTATTCAAGACATTCTGAGAACTCTAAAAGGGAAACAGTAATGAAACAATAATAATAAAGTTTCAATAAAGCTCATATCCTTTTTTAATGGAAGGTTAAGAAATACAAAATTATGAAAATCTATAGGCACATTATGTCTGGATTTTGGCAAGGAATTTAATAAGATAAAGTAGCCTGACATCTAATGTGAGATGGAAGGTTCTGCTAGATTTACAACTTGTTTGCTGATGCTAATAAACATGCAGATTCTGTGATGGTTGGAGTTTGGGTTCTAGATTCATATCTGCCCTCCTCACTGTGCCTCAGTTTCTTTGTGCAGTCGTTATGGTACCTCCCTTATTGAACAGCTGTCACACGTTTGTCTTAGATTTTACTGTGATAGATTAAATAATCTAGGACAACCTGGAAGCTATCAGATTCTGTATCATCAACTCTAATCTCAGGCATGTTCTGCTGGAGATAGAGGACTGATGAAACTTGAAATCATTCCAACCTTTGAGATACTGTCACTGACATATTAGACACGATACTAACAATAAAAATGAAAGTAGAGTATCATTTGCGGAGCCCCAGTTACCTGTCCGATGCTGCTTATGCATTACCTGTAATCATCACAGTGACCTAGAAGAGTATGCATTATTTTCCTCCTTTTACCCATGAAGGGTTTAAGGCACTGAGAGGTCCGTGGCTTCCCAGGTGGTGGTGGTGTTTAGTCGCTCAATCGTGTCCGACTCTGCGATACTATGGAAAGTTTCAGGCTTCCCTGTTCACCGTCTCCTGGAGTTTGCTCAAACTCATGTCTGTTGAGTCAGTGATGCCATCTCACCCTCTGCCATCCCCTTCTCCTCCTTCAGTCTTTCCCAGGTGGCACCAATGGTAAAGAACCTGCCTGTAGGTGCAGGAGACGTGAGAGACTCGGGATCCATCAATCTCTGGACTGGGAAGATCCCCTGGAGGAGGGCATAGCAACCTACTCCAGTACTCCTGCCTCGAGAATCCCTTGGACAGAAGAGCCTGGTGGGGTCATAGGGTCACCAAAATTTGTACACGACTGAAGTGACTTAGCAAGTACACACACAGGGTCAAGAAAATGACCTTCAGTCAAACAGCCAGGTCATAGCAGTCCTGGGGAACACAGGCCCAGATCTGCTTCATCTACTTCACACCAAAGCTCATGTCTTTCTCTTACATTTTACTGTCCCTAATGAGATGGAATTTTATAAGTATAAATAATTTATTTTTAATTTTAGGTTAAAACATACTATGCTTGAATAAGAACAGAATAAGGTATCTGTGACTTCCTAAAGTTCTCATTAAAACAGTCATGAAGACTTTAATTTATTGAAAATTAAACATGAATCAATAATATGGTGGTCATTTCATGATAACCACAGAAGACTCTTGGAGTGATAATATAATGGATGTACTCTGTAAAGGATCTGTCCACCTTACGCCTGGGTTCATGGGAGACAATTAATAAATGGTAGTGATGTTGATAATGATGTTTTTTTTGCCCTGAGCAGCCAGTGTAATTGTATTTCATTTTGAGTTCAGGAACTCTTATTTAAGAAAGACTCAAAGCAGCTGATAATGTCTCACAAAAGAGCAACTTGACAGGTTTCAATACTATGCAACTTAGGTAAGATTGAAGAAATTAGAGATATTTGGCTGAAAGAAGACTTGATTAATGGATATCATAAAGATATACACAAAGCTGTGAGAGAGACTCACAAACATTATTAAGTTCATTCAGTTTAAGATTAGAAAGAAAGTCTGGAGAATTGGAATAAAATGCCTCCAATTCTGGAGAATTGGAATAAACTGTCTCATGGAATAAACTGAGCTTCTCATTACTGGAAACATTCAGGCACATAGCAGATGACTGTCAAAATTACAGGAAAAGTTTGAGGGTAAATAAGCATTGGCAAGATGGCCTTACTTCTGGTTACTTTCCCTCTGGAAATTTGTACACATTTACATACAGTATTTACATTGCCACACATATATACTCACATGTGCACACAAATACACATACTAGAAGTATGTCTAGAATAAAATTGTAGTCTTTGACCAGCTTGAGATTATAGGGGATAACAGTGAATTATTAAAATACAAATTTTGCACAGCCATCCCTTCTATATTTTCAAACTAAAATATATACACTTTGAAATCCTGGTAAAACTCATTTCCAGACCTCAACTGAGGCATAAGGGTAATCTAATATTGTAAATTTTATGTACAGGTTATTAAAAAACATATTTATCCTTGAAACAAAAAAGCCAAAGCATACTCTAAGTAGTGGCTATGACTGAATCTTATAAAACAAAAAACCTTTGGGAAACTTCCTAGATTTCATTTGGTGAGTGTGATACCCTTGGGTCTAGCAGTATTGACTCAATAACTTGTCTTTCAAAGAGGTCATTAGTAATCTTGTAATCGTCAGTGATCATTAATATTAATAATCTTGTGATCATTAGTAAGCCTGGAGGAAGGGCAGACTCCACTCACCAGACCTTTGAACATTTCTCTGTTACTAGCTTTATCCTCAGAGCTGCCCTGGTGGCTCAGTGGTAAAGACTCCACCTACAGTGTAGGAGATGCAGGAGGCATGAGTTCGATCCCTGAGTCGGGAAGGTTCCCTGAAGAAGGAAATGGAAACCCACTCCAGGATTCTTGCCCGGGAAATTCGGTGGACAGAGGAGCCTGGCGGGCTGCAGTCCACGGGATCGCAAAGAATCAGACATGACTTAGTGACTAAATCACAATAGTAGTTCCTTCAAGTAATATAAAAGTTGAGGAGGCAAGTGAAGGCAAACAGTTACTGAGGTACGGTCAGCTTCCAGCACGTTTACCAACTCCTTTTCCTCATGAGACCCTGAAGCTTGTCAGTCTGCTAGATCTAGAATGAGCCAGCTCTCCCAGTTCTCGAGCACTTTTTCTGATGTGACCCCTGGCAGGTTTATGCTTGTGATCGCCATCAGACCTGTGTTCCTTAGCTGGCCTCGCTCTTGGCTCCAGCTACACAGTCTTCCAGATGCCTAGAGCAAAGCCTCTCCTGGACACTATCCTGTTACCACCGTTATCTCAGCCTGTGTGCATCTTTTGCATGTTTTACCTGATGATGGGAACCTTCAGAGAAGCTGTGTTTAGATGTAAGCTAATGAGATCTTTGAGCAGGTAAAATGACAGGCATGGGATGAGAGGCCTTAGGGTAACAGCACTTGAAGTATTTACGCAGAATCTGGTCATCTGACAAGAATCAGGTAGAGAGTGAGACAGCATAAAAATTCACTTTCAGCTTTGTGAGAGCAAAATAGCATGGCGTTTCCTGTGGTAGCATCCTTTATGGCTCAGTCCAGCTATATTCCTCTCTGTTCCTTGCTAGAAAATGGGAAGTCAAGGTGGGTGACTCTCATCATTGCCCTGGTAATGTGCCGATCTATCCTGTAATGTGTTCAGCACCATAAATCTGTTAATTAGTGTGGCAGAGACTCGTTAACTTCTGAAGGGTATTTTGCATAATACATTTTGCTTTGACAATAGTAGTAGGCAAAAGGCTTGTAACCTTATTTGACTAATTCCTCAGGGTTAAGAGATTCAGAATTTTTGAATCACTCTTAAGATATGGTCATGTTTTGAGGCAATTGTTATAAAAAGTGAAGACTAAAAGCGGCAAGAGGGGAAAAGTCCTATCAAGTATTTTTTCAAGAAACGCTCAAAATATAGAAAGTTTTGAGAGTTTCTGTTACCATGATCCCTTCAAAGAAAACCAACTGCTGAGTTTTCTGTATTAGTTTTCTATTGCTCTATAGTGAATTTCCTCTGATTTTGCAACTTAAAATAAAAAATATACCTATTTTCTCTGAGTTTCTCTAGGTCAGGAATCTGAGAGAAGCTCAGCTGCATGATTTGGGCATGATTCATGAGTCTCAGGTGAAGGCTTGACACAGGGCGCGGTCTCTCCAGGCCAACCTGGGTTTATTCAAAGCTCTGTTTCTTTTTTTTTAATTGGGGTATAGTTGCTTTACATTATTGTGTTAGCTTCTGCTGTACAATGAGGTAGGTCAACTATGTGGTATCCCCTCCCTCTTGAACCTCTCTCCCACCCAGCACCCCATTCCATCTTGGAGGTCACCATGGAGTACCAGGTGAGCATCCTGCTCTGTGCAGTAGCCTCCAACTAGATATCTATTTTACACATGGTAGGGACATGACTGAAGCGACTTAGCGCACACACACGGTATATATGGGGGCTTCCCTTGTGACTCAGCAGTAACGAACCTGCCTGCTAATGCAGGAGATGTAAGAGACGCGGGTTCGATCTTGTGTTAGGAAGATTCCCTCGAGAAGTAAATGCAGCCCACTGCAGTATTATTGCCTCGGAAATCCCATGGACAGAAGAGCCTGGTGGGCCATAGTTGGACTTGACTGAGTGGCTCAACAAGTACATATATGTCATCCCCCCTCCCGGTTCGTCTCTTGCCTCTCCCCCACCATGTCCGCGTGTCTGTTCTCTGTATCTGCATCTCTACTCCTGCCCTGCAAATAGGTTCATCGTATCATTTTCTAGATTCCATATATATATTTTAATATACGATACTTGGTTTTGTTTTCCTGTTTTTTAATGACTGGTGCCTGGAGATTCCAGTTTCCTACAGCATCAGCCTCTCCATGGGCTACCTGAATGCCCTCAGAACATGTCACTTAGTTTTCCAGGCACAGAGTGCCCAAGTTGGGAGCTTTAACCTTTTTATATCTTAATCATCGCTTCTGCTGCATCCTGCTTGTTAGTTAGGAGTCAGTCATCCTGCTCGCCCAGTCAGCATTCAAGCAGAGGGTATGTGTGCGCAGTCTCTTCAGTCATGTCTGCCTCTGCAACCCCATGGACTGTAGCCCACCAGGCTCCTCTGTCCATGGAATTTTCCAGGCAAGAATACTGGAGTGGGTTGCCATACCCTCATCCAGGGGATCTTCCTGACCCAGTGACAGAACCCACATCTCTTATGTCTCTTGCATTGGCAGGTGGGTTCTTTTGCCACTAGTGCCACCTGGGAAGCCCATCAAAGAATTTGTTGACCTAATTTTAAAACCATCACATGGTCAACTTTAGGGAGAAACGTTTGTAGACCAATATGGCTTGATTAGCACAGCTAATTCCATCTTTGGGAGGAAGTGTCTGCTAGATAGGAAAAAGCACTGCTCAGAAGAGTGAGGCGGCACAGTTCCTTGTTCTGATACTATGCAGGGTGCAAGGTTTATGCTTCTTGAGTTTTAGTGTGAACATGAATTACCTTGAAGCACTGGTAAAGCATGGATTTCCAGGTCCCATGCCCAGATATTCTAATTCAGTGGGTCAGAGAGCTTGAATTTCAAAGAAAGTCTCAGAGATCACTGATCCACCTTCTGAAACCAGCTTTAAATCTCAAGACTCTAACTGAATTAGCTTCCTCAAAATGTGGCCCGAGGCCCAGCAACCTCGTCCCCTGGGAGCTAGTTAGAAATGTGAAATCTTAGGCTCCAGCCCAGGTCTGCTGCTGCTGCTGCTAAGTCACATCAGTCGTGTCCGACTCTGTGCGACCCCATAGACGGCAGCCCACCAGGCTCCCCCATCCCTGGGATTCTCCAGACAAGAACACTGGAGTGGGTTGCCACTTCCTTCTCCAATGCATGCAAGTGAAAAGTGAAAGTGAAGTCACTCAGTTGTGACCAACTCTTGGTGACCCCGTGGACTGTAGCCTACCAGGTTCCTCTGTCCATGGGATTTTCCAGGCCAGAGTACTGGAGTGGGATGCCATCGCCTTCTCCTCGGCCCAGGTCTACTAAGTTAGAAACAGCAGTTTCACATTATCCCAAGGTGATTCATAAGGGTTTTAAAGTTTGACAAGCACTACAATCTAGATGGTATTGCTCAACTGAACAGGACCTCACTTTTATCATCTGTTGAAATGGCAGTATTGATCTTATCTTAAATCCACCTTACTGTGGGGTGAAAAATTAGGATTTGAAGTCAAATATGCAGGAGTGAACTGAGCTTCCACTAGCCATAGTGTCTGCATGGGTAAAATGGGGACTTTTCATAGCATCCCCTCTTGGGTACCCTAAAAATGAAGTAACACTAGGATTGTAATGTGCCTAGGTTCCTTTTGAACAGTCTGACATTCATCTTTACATGAATATTCAAGATGCAGCTACTGCAGAACTGCTTGTGAAATTGCTTATTTGTTATGTTGGTTCCACCTATTTGATTAGTTAATTTGGTAAATTTAATGATGCTGTAAGTGAAATGATTCCAGCTAATGATTATTGATTTGAACCTCAAGAAGAGGGAAATAAATTGATTCCTAGGTAATTACCACTTAAAATACATACATTGAGTATGTGCAGATGCTGGCTGATTAAAGATAATGAATATTTAAAAACTGATATAAAACTGGGGCCAAGTTGGAGGAAGGTAAATTGCGGTTCAGAGAGTAATTGAAACAAAAACGAGGGATGACCGACCAAAAATTGAATGGGCCTGCCTGTTAAGTGGGGTGTTTTTCAAGCTGAGGTTAGATGCTCTGAGATTGTATATCATTGAGGGGATTTTGCTCTAAAAGAAAGCTTAAGATAGATGATTTCCTATGTCCCTGAAAGTCTAAGTTCTGCTTTATAGTATCTGCATTTCTTTTCCTGCTTATGCTCTTTCCCCTCATCTTCAGGAAAGTGCATACTTTGATCTGTGATTATTATCTTCTAAGAGATGTTGATGAAGTCCCAATATAAACAGCAGGTTGTATTGCTGAGGAATTAAGACTATGTTATGAGGACGTAGTCAGGCCAGAGTTAGAATCAAAGTTCTTCTCCTTACACGCTATGTAACATGGGCAAGTCATTATATACCTGTCAGCATCAATTTCTTCATCTGTTCATAGGCCTGAGAAGAGTAATCAGTCAAAGGATGCTCTGAAGGCCATAGAAAATGAGCCATAGGAGGGATTTAACAAAGGGTGGCACATGGTAAACCTTCAGAAAGTGCTAGCTATTCTTATCTGAAATATTTATCTAGGATATATGTCTCTAATCATTTCAGAACCCTCACTTCTCCTACCGATCACAGTAAGGACAACATATATATTACAAGCTAATTCTCTGCCTGTATTACATTCTGATCCTATAAATTTCACCATGACATTATTTTGCTGTACTCTCATTTTTAATATAGCCAGGTACCCAGAAAGAAACATTCACACTCACCAGAACCTACATACTTATTTCCAGTGATGGGTTTTATGTGATTTGGAGATATTTTAGTTAGTGTGCAGTAGGATTTTCTTGAACAAACATGCTGAACTGAATTTTTGCACATGGCTTTTCTCTTCCTAAGGCGTCTCCTTACTCCTTTCCACTCCCACAAAACATCCCTGTCTCTGTTTTTCTCATATATCATATATCATTGTTCCAACTAATGTATTTCACAGTCAAATCTGTGACCATACATTACATCTTCTCCTCCCATTCAAAACTGAAATCGTTTAAATTCCTTCTACAAAACCACTTCTTTGCATATTTTCAGCTGACATTTTCTGGGCAAATATCACCAATGATTTCCAAGTTTCAGATCCAAGGTCTCTTTTTCCTCCTTAACCTATGAAACATCCTCATACCATTTGCTTGGTTAAGAACTCCTAATTGCTTTTTTGTAGTGACATCCGTAGCTTTCTGTGTTTTAGTGTTCCTTCTTTTGTTCAAGGAACAATGGCTGGTAGACTGTCAACACTGTTTCTAACCAGGGACAGATGACTTACACTTTCTGGCTTCTGTTTCCTTACCTGTAAAACTGAGACAATGACAGTAATCTTGTACACCATATGAAGGATCTGTACTGGTGTAAAGGATCTGTACCTAGCATCATGGTGCTTTGCATGTAGTAGTCAATGGTGGCTCTTGTTCCAGTAAGAATTCCTTATAATTTTTCTTTCAGTTCTCTAGCTGCCATTAGGGTTTGTGAATCTTCAGGGTTTTATTCATAGTTTTTTTTCCCCCCACACTTTGCATGGTTTCCTTTTTAAATTTTTATATTTTTAACTTTTTTTGTGTGTTGGAGTATAGCTGGTCAACAATGCTTTGATAGTTTCAGGTGGATAGCAATTGACTGAGCCATACACATATATATTTTACATGGTTTCTTGATCTTCTCTGTTCACAAGCTTCAGCTTTCACTTTCATGCAGAAAAATGCCAAATTTTTATCTCATGTTCTAACTTCTCTTAGTTTAATGTTCAGATGTCTCGTTCTTAACTATTCATTTGCAGAAGGATGTCCCACAAGCAAATCATACTTTATGCCTAAACATCATTCATCAATTTTACATAATCTGTTTCTTACCAATTAACATCTTTTCCTGTGTTTGGTATTCCCATCCACTTAGTTATCAAGGAAAGGATCTTCAGAATATTTATTGAGTACCTTATTAACCACCCTTTATACTTAACATTTACCAAGATTTACCTTTCCCATTTTTCTTCTTTATGTGCCTCGTTACTTGCCTCATTTAATGGGGTAAGAGACAAGACGTTGAGAAAGTAAAAGCTAAAGACTATTTCAACAGTTCAGGCAAGAATTCAGTACAGTTTTAGTGTATACCATTATAGTGGGCACAAATGTCAACCTATAGACAAATTGTCATGATGCACTATAAAACTTACATGATAAAAGGCAAATGACTGGATAGGTATTCAAGTATTCTAAAATACTGATGCTTTTAAGATGATTCTGCCTTGGGGACTGTGTTCTAAAAGCTGGTATTTATTCACATTGGTAACATTAACATGTTAACACTGTTAACATTTATTCACATTGTTAACATTCTTGGAGTATCAGATTCATTAATCTATTCATTCACATATTTATTCATACATGCACAAATTAATTCTATAAGCAATTAATGAACACATATTTAAAGCATGTGGCAGAATCTTTAACCACAGATCTTTCAAGGAGCTGACAGTCCAGGAGGGGAGATAAGCAATTCCATGTAAAGTATATGGTTTATTAGCCAACTCAGCTGGCATTTTGTCTTTCCTCCATTGTGATTTCCCCTTAGGAAACTGGGAAAGTCAGTGCTCACATCCACAGACTCTTCAGCTGGATACCGTTCTAGCTGTTGAGATTGAAACAGAAATTTTCTATGGATAGCTTGAAAAGTTCTGCGTTTTGATCAAAAAACAGATTCAACTGGGATGATCCCTTTTCCTCTTCTACTTCACTACTGATCTTGAAGGCAAATCTGATATTTGTGAGCATTACAACTACCTTATAAAGAGGAAGTAAAGAGTTTAGCATACAGGTCAAGATTCTGAGGATGAAATGGTAGAAATTTAGGAGTCTGGGTGTCTCTGGAATTTTTATCTTCCTCAGTTTTCATGTTACCTGAGTCATAGCTCTTAACCTATACCAAATAGTCATCTAATTTTTAAAGTGTTTTTTTAAATTTTAAAACAACTTCAAATTTATTAAAGAATTGGAAAGGTATACAGTGCTCCTATATATTTCTTAACCTAGATTTTTTGTGAACATTTCTCTTACTCTGAAAAGCTTGAGAACAAGTTTTAGGTATGATGCCCTCTTATCCATTGTGGGGTGACTGTCTGTGAGCCCATAACTAATCACCATGAACTTGGTAGCTTAACACAACAGAAGTTTAGTCTTTCACATTTCTAGAGGCCAGAAATCCAAAGTTAGTACTGCTGTGGCGGCATCAAGATGTTAGTGGAATGGGGCTCCCTGAAGAGGCGCTGCTGGTGCTGCTAAGTCGCTTCAGTCGTGTCCGACTCTGTGCGACCCCATAGACGGCAGCCCACCAGGCTTCCCCGTTCCTGGGATTCTCCAGGCAAGAACACTGGAGTGGGTTGCCATTGCCTTCTCCAAGGCAAGAAAGTGAAGTTGCTCACCCCATAGACTGCAGCCTACCAGGCTCCTCCATCCATGGGATTTCCCAGAAAAGAGTACTGGAGTGGGTTGCCGTTGCCTTCTCGCCAGAGGCTCTAGGAGAGATCAGTTCCTTGCCTCTTCCAGCAACTGGTGCCAGCATCCTTTGGCCTGTGTCCTCATTGCTCCAGTAAATGCCTCTATCTTCACACTGACTTTTCTATGTCAGATTTCCCCTTTCCTGCTCTCTTATAAGAGCATCTGTAATGTCATTTCAGGGGCCACCTGTATAATACAAAATAATCTCCTCATCTCAATATAATTAATTTAGTCACATCTGCAAAAAATTCTTTTATGAGGTGATACTTACATGTTATAGGTACCAGGTCCTTGTCTCCTTTAGATCATTATTCTGTTTACCATGAACTTCCCTTGTGGCTTAGCCAGTAAGGAGTCTGCCTGCAATGCAGGAGACCTGGGTTCAATCTCTGGGTTGGGAAGATCCCCTGGAAAAGGAAATGGCAACCCACTCCAGTATTCTTGCCTGGAGAATCCCATGGACAGAGGAGCCTGGAGGGCTACAGTTCACGGGGTCACAAAGAGTTGGACATGACTGAGCAACTTCCCTTCTTCTCTGGGTTTACCATAGCCCTTGATTCTCTTAATATATGTTTCCTATTTATAAGAACATTTTGTCCCATAGGCATAATATATCCATCAAATGAAGAAGTAAACATTGATTCAGTAATATTTCTTAGACCACAGACCCTGTTCAGATTTTTATAACAATACCAAATACATCCTTTTTAAAGTCTGTCAGCAAATCCGGGATCAAGTATTCTTCATTATCATCTCTTTTTAATGCCATTCAATTTGAAATAGTTCCTTGGTCTTTTCTTACCTTTCATGGTCTTATTGTTTTTAAAGCATATAGTCCAGTTAGTGGGTAGGATGTCCTGCCATTTGGGCTTGTCTGATATTTGTTATGATGAAAGAATTTGTGTATTCTCTGTGAGATTACCACAAGAGTGATGCTGGGCTCAGTGTTGCATATCAGAAGGCATACAATGTTGACATGTTTCATTTTCAATGACACTGACATTTATCATTGGGTTAGTGAGATCTGTCAAATTTTCTCACTAGGAAATTCATTTAATAACCATGTGATATTTATTAATGAATAAAGAACCAAAATGTATCTTCTGAGAAGTTACTTTGAAAGCATGTCAGTATCCTCTCTCATCAGTCTAAATCTCACACACCAGATTTAGCATCCACTGATGATTCTTGCCCAAATCAGTTATCGCTATGATGGTTGTCAAACGATGTTCAAACTTTCTAATTACATAATTCATTTTAGATTTATTACTTGGCATGGAAGAATTCCATGCTCTCCCATTTATATGTGTAGCCATTTATGTTTTTATATTTTACAGTCTAATGGGTTCTTATTTAACTCAAAAAATTACAAGCTGTCATCATCAGTATTTATCTGACGTTCAGATTGTCCCGGGCTTGGCTTGTGGGAGTCGCTGATCCCTGTGTCCTTCTGATGTGTCCATTCAGTATTTCTGGCACAACACGATGTTCTCAGATTATCTTGTATTTTTCCTGCTTCAGCCCTGTAGTCAATTATATGTCTTTAGGAAACTCTCCATCCTTGGCATTTATAAACAAATACTCGGACACTCTATATTCTATTTGTGACTAGAATGTCATTGTGTCTGTGCCTTTGCAAAAGACTGAGATAAGAAAAATCTGTAAATTATATGTGTGTTTGCATGCATCTGTATATTTCTATATCTTACCTTAATTTTGACTGGGGCTATGCTATAGTAGATCATATTTCACATTGATGCTTTCCAACATCATCTCTTTTTCATACTCAGAAATCTGATTTTCAGTAGTGAGAAGCTGGTTTTCCATTATCCTTAATGAATTTACTAATTTCATCAGTCTTGTCTCTATTACCAGACTCCTCACTATGACCGCAGAAAGCTTGGTCTTGAGTTCAGTGTCTTCCCCATTGGATATATGGGCTAGCTTAATTTAAGTTCTCATTTTTCCCACTTGGGCTAACCAATTACCTTGCCTCTTAGATTGCCTTATGCTTTCCACATAGATGCTACAGTTTTCTTTTTAAATATCGAATCTGACTGTTATTACCTCTAAAAACCCCTGCAAAGGCTAATCATACTCTAGAAGAAATTTAATATTTATTGGCATGGCATAAAAGCCCTTTGATTACATGCCTCTTGCCTACTTGTTTTTCAGTTTATTTTAAATTTGTGTAATTTGGTCAGTGTTGATGTATTCACAAAGTTGTACAATCATTACATACCAATGCCAGAACGTTTCTATCACTGAAACCTTGAACCTATTAGCAGTCAGTCTTCCTGGTCTCTGGAAGCCACGAATCGACCTTCTTTCTCTGGAGATTTACTAATTCTGGTCATTGCATAGGATTCCAGACAATATGTCCCTGTCTGCCTTTAAACTCCCTTTTTTTCATACTCCATCTCTCAAACCCTTCTTTCCATCTATTCAGTTCTGATTTTAACACAATACCATGTTCATATGGACTGAATATTGAAACCTCATTCAATTTAAAATTAAAAATTAACCTCATTCATTTAAAATTAACCATGGATTAATAAGACATATATCTATTTCCTTTTCTCATAAAAACCTGGCCTTTTTATTTTATTTTTTTACATAAAAGCCTTGATTAAGCTTTCACTAGTTCAGGCTCTTTCTATCTTCCTGTTTCACCATCAACAGATAACTTCCTGTCACATCCAGATTCCACCCCAAAGGAAGGGCTAGACCAGCTATCCTATCAATGTATATTTGTTGATCATTTAATGCTGTGGACTTCCCTGGTGACTCAGATGGTAAAGCATCTGCCTGCAATGCAGGAGACCTGGGTTCGATCCCTGGGTCGGGAAGACTCCCTGGAGAAGGAAATGGCAACCCATATTCTTGCCTGGAAAATTCCATGGAGGAGCCTGGTAGGCTACAGTCCATGGAGTCACAAAGAGTCGGACACAACTGAGCAACTTTACTTTCTTTTCTTTTTCTTTCTTTCATTTAAGGCCGTAAGATGCATGTCTTACTTTTCCTGTTCTCCCTGTAACCCAGGTGATGACCTTGCAGGCAGGGCAGCTATCTCCTCCCTGTCTGCCTTGAGTGGCATCCACAGCAGCTGTTCTTCCTCTTGCTCCGGTTTTAGATGGCCCCGACTCCATAACCCAGGGCTCACCACCATTTCTCCCATTTCTCTCGGCTCCCAAGCAGCCATCAATAGGAAGCTCTGGTTTCTGATATCTTCCTGTTATCCTTTTATCCTCGTGAGTTGTGGTGGTAAGATGAATGGTGGTATTCATCTTAGATCTCCTTTAGTGAGTTTGGATACTTTGTGATTTTTAAGGAAATCACTTGTGTTTGGCTTCCCAGATATTTTACCACTACCCAACAAATTTATCCTACAAGACACTTCTGATTAAAACAGATAGACTGGTCTCTGTTTTAATAGCTGACCTATGCCTGATAGAGAACATGCTACTGAATCCTGCCCATCATTTTTTGACTTCTGTGGGCCTAATTTCATGGGCACGGTTAGCTTTAAAAGACGGTGGGGAATACAGTTATTATTTTGGTTGGCCAGGCACACAACTGAAAATCATGGATCTTACTCTGTGAAAGAAGAGGACACTGCAAATTACAGGACAGCCAGTGTTACTGGCCACAGCGGATGTATTTCTGCATGCTTCCTCCTACATTATCTGTCTTATACCCAAGAAAGACAGCTTCAAAACTGCATCCAGTTATTGTACGTGCATTGAAGTTCAGGATCTTGAGGTTATGACACTCGACTAGCTGTGGATCTTTGTGAGCCAGTGACCCCCAACATACACAGGGCGCAACACTGGCCTGGGGCAGGACAGCGCCAGTGACACTGCGGCCTACGTTTCAAATTTATGGACGCCAGTTTGCCTAGTTTTCTCTTATTCTTACAATGTCTGAGTGTATATAGTGATATTTCTTATTCTATTTCTGATATGCATCTTTTCTCTTTTTTTGGTTACCAGTTGACTAGAGTTTTATCAGTTAAAATTTTTTTTCAAATATGCTGCTTCTGTTTAATTTTTTTCATTGCTTGTCTATTTTCAGTTTCAGTGATTTCTACTTATAACTTCATTATTTCTGTATTTCTGCTTATCCTAAGTTTAATTCTCTCTTCTTACTCTAAATTCTCAAGTTGCAAGTTGGATTACTGATCTAAGGTCTTTATTATTTTATAAGGCAAGCATTTAATGCGATCACTCTGAAATTTGTTTAACTTCATCCTACAAATTGTGATGTATCTTATTTACGTATTCATTCAGTTAATTTTCTTCCCTGGAGACTTTCTCTTTGGCCTTTGTCAAAGTGTGTTATTTAGAAGTACGCTGGTTACTTTCAAATATGTGAACATTTCCCAGATATCTTCCTGCTGTTTATTTCTAATCGGACTCTATTAGGGTTCAATAATACAATTATGATTTTTGCTTTTGTAAATTTAGGGTTTCTTGACTTACCCAGTTTGTGGTCTATATTGGTGAAGGCTCTCTGTGTGTTTTTGAACAATGTGGATTCTCCTGTTTGAGGGTAGAGCACTCTATGATGTGTAGATTAGGTCAAGTAGGTCACAGTGTTTTTGAGATCTTTTATGAGTGTCCTGATTTTTTGCCTACTTGTTCTATAAATTATTGAAAAGATATTAAAGTTTCTAACCAGAGTTATAGATTTGTCTATTTCTCCTTTCTGTAATAAACATTCTTATTCTTGTATTTTGGGCTATCATATATACTTTGCTGTATAGAAAGCTTTATATTTAACGTGAGCTTCTTAGTATAGTCATATGCCTTAGAATTTTTATCTAATCTTACAATCTTTTAAGTTTTGTTTTTAGCTATTCCCACTTAATATTATCTTTATTAATATGGTTGAATCAAAATCTACAAATCTGATAGTTGTTTTCTATTTGTTCCATCTGTTCTTGTTTGATTTTTCTTCTTTTTCTGACTCTTGGGTTAACTGCACTTTTTTTAGAGAGAATTTTCAGTTTTCTTTCAGCACTTTGAAGATGTCACCTCATCATCTTCCAGGTTGCCTGGTTTCTGAAGATATGTCTATAATTCTTATTCTTATTCCACTGAATATGATTTGACTTTGTTCTTTGCCTACCTTGAAGAAATTGTCCACAGTTTTCTGAAGCTTGACTATTATGTGCCTAAATATGATATTTTTGGTAGTTATCCTGCTTATTCTGAGCTCCCTGGATTCGTGGTTTGTCTTCTGTCAATAATTTTGGACAATTATTATGTTTCATGTATCTCTGCAGGTATCCCTCTGTTTGTAGTTTTGGGGACGGTTGGTTCCTTATAGCGCTTTGATGAGTTCAACAGAATTTGTGAACTTGCTGTTTGCCTGACTTTTTCTTGTTGTTAGATTGGGAATTGCACACATTCTGGCCCTCAACGTCCTGGAGCAAAATATGGAACTTACTGTAGTTGTAAATCTGGAAAATTTGGCATTTTAAAATCCTCTGTAAATTCTGTTTATTGTAGTCTCTCTTAAAATGTTGCAGGTGTCCCAGAGTCGTCTGGAATAACAGATTTGGATGGGAAAGCCAATCCCTTAATTTGACTTTTACGACTGTAATGGCTCCAGTGTGTCACGCTCGCTCTTTTAATTAACAAGATCTGGTGCTACATTCCTTTCTCCACTAAGGTGCTTTTTTAAAATTTCCTAATGTGACTGTTTAAGGTAAAAATATCAGTTCACCTTTCCAACCCCTTAGGCCACAAGTTACCCGATTTTCTGTCAAATCAGATTGCTGCATCAACAGGGTGCCCCGCTTAGCATATCGGTATGGTCGTCCATCTGGGCTGTTTAGCCCCAGCCTCGTATCAGCCATCTATCTTGGGCCTTTTCAAAGATATTAAATCAGAGCCCAATAAATACCAGCATTTAAATACTTGGAGTCATTTCCTCTTCAGCATAGACTTGCAGAAAGTGGTCTTCCTTCTGGGTATTGGGACAAGTTTCACCAAATACTTGTCACAACATACTGAGAGTTATCAAGTTTCCAGAATATATTACCTGTGTGCTCACAGCCTGTTCAACTACCTCAAAGACAATACCACAAATTTTATATTCTGTTAGAGAATGTTTCATAATATGGTACCAAAATATAAACTGTTTAGAATATAGTTTCACATACCTTTAAAAAATACGAATTAATAGATTGTGGTATGAGATAAAAGGTAAAAGCCCAAGATAGGGGATGTTCAAAAGCAAAAAGTCATCAGAAGCCCTGGATTTTCTTCTCCTATTACTCTGCCATCTCTAGAAGATTTCTTTTATCTGCTTGCTTCAAGATGGTTCAGGAGTACAATGGCATTCTAGCCAAAAGGAAGACGAAGAAAAAGATATGATTCTTTCCATTGAAAACATAGTATAGATACTGCACACATCACTCCTGCTCACATTCCATGATCAAAATTTATATAAGTGACAATATTTAACTGCCCAAAAGAGGTTGGAAAATTTAAATTTGATTTCACATAACTATTTACCTAGCCTTCATATTTCCCATTGCCTGAAATGATTGTTTCCCTTGTTTTCCAACTTGTCAACTCGTATTTCTTTTGAAACTGCATTTGTATGTCGCCTAGTTTGAGAATATTTTTTTTTTTACTAAGCTACCTTATCTCTCCTTGCATAGTTTTCTCCTCTGCCACCTAGTACTTTTTCTAGATTCTTTAAATTAGAGCAGAGACTGTGTCTTACTCATTTTGGTATTCTATGTGTCTAGCAAAGGCATGCTGTGAATGAGTTTAATAATGGTAGTGCATGAATGTATTTTTAATTAGTGATGAAGATGTAAGTGAGTGAATGAATGAATAGAAATAAGTAACTTAATACACGAATGGGTGACTGAATAAATGGACAGATTTTCAAGAGCTTTGATATAAACATGAATAGTGAAATTAATGAGTGAGTTAGGGAATAATTGGATGGGTGAGAAAATTGATGAATTAATGAATTATTTAGTGTGTGCATGAATTGTTAGATGAATGGATGGTATGAGAGTGAATGAATGAGAGAGTGAGTGGATGTATGAATGGATGAATGGATAGACGGGAAAGTGGGTGAATGGATGAATCATCAAATTGATGCATAAATGGATACATGTACATACATGTGTTGGTGAGTGAATGGTGAATGAATCATATACATAGGTAAATATATACATCTATATACATCTTTTTCTGTATCAATTCAGTTCATTTGCTCAGTGGTGTCCAACTCTCTGTTTCCCCATGAACTGCAGCATGCCAGGCCTCCCTGTCCATCACCACCTCCGGGAGTCCACCCAAACCCATGTCTATCAAGTCGGTGATGCCATCCAGCCATCTCATCCTCTGTCCTCCCTTTCTCCTCCTGCCCTCAATCCTTCCCAGCATCAGGGTCTTTTCCATTGAGTCAGCTCTTCTCATCAGGTGGCCAGAGTATTCAAGTTTCATCTTCAACATCAGTACTTCCAATGAACACCCAGGACTGATCTCCTTTAGGATGGACTGGTTGGTCTCCTTGCATCATCTCTCTTGAGAGAGCCTTCTCCAACACCACAGTTCAAAAGCATCAAGTCTTCGGTGCTCAGCTTTCTTCACCGTCTAACTCTCACATCTATACATGACTACTGGAAAAAACATAACCTTGACTAGATGGACCTTTGCTGACAAAGTAATGTGTCTGCTTTTTGATATGCTATGTAGGTTGGTCATAACTTTCCTTCCAAGGAGTAAGGGTCTTTTAATTTCATGGCTGCAACCACCATCGGCAGTCAACCACCATCTGCTCAAAAAAAATAAAGTCAGCCACTGTTTTCACTGTTTCCCCATCCATTTTCCATTTCACTTCTTCTGTACACACACACACACACATCTGTGTGTATAGATATACACACACATGTACACATACACATACGTAAGGGCTTCCCTGGTGGCTCAGATGGTGACAAATCCATCTGTAATTCTGGAGACCTGGGTTTCCTCCCTGGGTTGAGGAGATCCCCTGGAGGAGAGCATGGCAACCCACTCCAGTATTCTTGCCTGGAGAATCCCCATGAACAGAAGAGCCTGGCAGACTACAGTCCATGGGGTCGCAAAGAGTTGGACACAGCTGGGTGGCAAAGCACAATAATTCACAATACACATATGAATTGACCCTTCTGCCACATTGGATCATTTTGGGAGATAGAAAAGTCAGCCTGGATTTTGATCACACCTCTGCCACTTTCTCTCTGACTCTTCTGTTACATAAACTTTATGCATCTCAATTTCCTCCTCTCTGAAATCAAATTATATTAGGTCTCTTGAAAGTTGTTTGTGAAGGGGAAATAAGACACTATTTAATGTGATTGGTTCAAAGCATATGTTCCATAAGCAGTAATTGCTATTACAGTCATCATCAGCATCATCAAATACTTAGTGCTTGTTTCCCACACAGTGTTTGACTGATGCCTGCATGTATGTGGACACGTATATATAATTTTGGCTTTGCCTTCCAGGATCTCCCAGTTACTCTTAGTAGATAGGACATATGTTTTAAAGGATAACCACCATTAAGATGAAGGGAACACTCAGTGCCAGATGACAAATTAATGAGAAACTGAAAAAAGAGAAAGATCATTAAAAGTCAAGTGAGTCTTGGAATGTTATGTTGGAGTTTGGGAGGTAATGAGAAGGAGGATTAAATTAGCAGAGAGCAGATGATAACATCTTGCCCATACTTCTCATTATATTGCTACTTATCTCAAGAATCTAACAGTAAAAATGAATAAGTAGCAGGAGTTTCATTTAACTTAAAAAAAAAATGAGGTCTCAATAGTTGAATGAATAGCCCAAGAACAGACAGTGACTTCGACCCTGGCACAGTTGCAAATGGCAGCCTCAGTTCTTGGCTGCTGTGTCTCAATGGACTTGCCAGTTTTCTCAGAAATAAGCAAAATTTTTTTTAATGCTGTAATATTTCTCAGAGGAAAACTTGACTGAATTGTTTTAACTATAAAACATTAATCACTGAGAACAGCTGAGATGCTTATCCATTGTACCCATTCGTTTACTTACTTGTGCAGATATTCTAAGAAGAGCAATATTCTAAATATTGAATAAGAACAATATTCTAAAACAGTAAATTCAGGTATGTTGCCTAGTCTCAGTGTTCTTTTATACCTTCTGTCTCTGGTCAAGGCTTCTAGTTTAAGTTGATTTATTTACTTAGGTTATTCCTGGAAAAGTTCTCACCCAGAGATTCAGAGGCTCCTGAACAACTATAAATAAAAGGGTTAGTGATCTAATCTAACAGTGATTTTAGGCCCTGAAGTCTAACCCAAAGGGATTCAGATCAAAATTGTATGAGTTGTTTGATATGTGTCCATTAGTATATACTGCCTAATCTCTCTGAGCCTTATCAGTACCTTTTTCAGTGTCACAGAAAGGCCTGTACCTGTGGACTCACTTACTCTGATGGGTCTAGAATGTTTGTTTTCCACACACCAGTGGAATCATAAATAAAAGATGACTTTGCCTCCATCCACTCTGTTAGTATATACCATTTATATGAACTATAACCTGTAGGATTGGTTGTAGATCTGGATTCTAGATTGGCTTTAGATTGGGTTTTGGATCTGGGTACTCGGATTTAGATCTCTAGATCTCTTGATCTCCTGGATGCCATCACTGCTCTATTTGCCCTGTGCTGTCAAATGCAGCTAACTCTATTAGATCTCCAGCAGTGGTGAAGAATCCAGGATAAATCAACCAAAACATTTTATCTCTCAGTTTCCTGATTATCCCCAAATTCTTGAATTTTGTTTACCAAATGGTGTTCCTGCTTCCACATTCGTTCTGTCATTGTTTATTCTTAACGTGCAGTGTGGTCCTTTTACATTAGAAATTAGTTCTGTTGCACTGAAGCATTAACCAAAACTCAACTTCAGTTAGCAGTGGACGTTCCTTTCTAGAAAACTTCCTTGGTCTACAGATAGTTTAGAAAGCAGTGTTAAGAACCCTATAAAGATCTTTTGGTATTTAGCAATATTCTTTTGTAATAAAAGTTGTACATACTTAAGATGTACAAGATGACTTATATATGTACATTTTATATGTACAAGATGTACAATATATATGTACAAAATGATTATATATATATATGTATGATTACTAAAGTCCAGATAATGAACAAATCTAACATAGTTACCTCTTTTATGATGATAGGAGCATCTGAATTCTACTCTCTTAGCAAACAAGTTACAGTGATTTATCAATATTGTTATTGTACCTCCTTCTTAGGGTTGTTGTAAGAATTATATAAGCTTACATAAAGTACTTAGAATACTGCCTAACACATGTGTGTGTGTGTATGTGCACACGCGCGTGATTAGGAGTGTCTGAATCTTTGTGACCCCGTGGACTGTAGCCCGCCAGGCTTCTCTGTCCATGGGATTTCCCAGGCAAGAATACTGGAGTAGGTCTTCACTTCATGCGTCTCTTGCATTGGCAGCCGGATTCCTTACCACTGTTACCTCCTCGGAAGCCCTACCTAAGACATAGTAACTGTTGTATGTTAATTATTGGATAATATCTCTGCTCTGTTTAAAGTCTCTCAGCATTTCCCAAACCCATTCATAGTAAGTGTAAATCAACTCACACATTCTGATCCTTTGTATTTCTCTGACCTCATGTCCTTACTACACTCATTCACCCATTTAGGTAAATTAGTCTACTTGGTCTTCCTCAAAAACCCCAAGCACAAGTCTGCCTCAAATCCTTTGCAAGTGAAGTTTCCTCTGCCTACAACAGAGTTTGCTCAGTCTGCTTGGCTTCCTCTCTCTCCTCCTCCAGATGTTGACTTAAATATCATTAATGAAAGCCTTTATTGAACACTGTATTTTGAGTTGAACATGTTCTATATAAAATAAGAGAAGAAGATCTTTCCAAGTTCCAACTGTATTTTCTTCCTGTCAAGAAGACTTCATTGGCTTTCATGATTTATTCCACACCTCGTCTAAGCTTAGAAGTCAGTGTCATGATGAATAGCAGTTCACGGACCTCTTACCACACTTCCTCCTCCTTGGCTGGGCGGTGGTGCCAGCCCAGAAAGCCCTGTCTCTGGCTGACTCTACCATGGCCAGTACCTCATCACTCTCCCAGATAAGAGGTAAGCCTGGTGTGTGCATATGTGAGTCTCTGTGTGCGTGTGCGTGTGGGGGGGAGTATAGACTTTTGATCCATTCCCAGAATAAAACTTTCTCAAAACTGCTGTCAGAAACTAGTTTTGAAATGAGTATCTGTATTGCAGTTTATACCTGTAAAACTGTATTTTTCTCTGGGACTTAGCATTTTAAAATTAAAATTTAAAATGCATGCGAAATGTAAAATTATTTCTAAAAATGGCTCAGCTGGTAAAGAATCTGCCTGCAATGCAGGAGACACAGGTTGGGTCCCTGGGCCAGGAAGATGCCCTGGAGGAGGAAATGGCAGCCCACTCCAGTAGTCTTGACTGGAAAACTCCATGGACAGAAGAGCCTGGAGGGTTACAGACCATTCGGTTGCAAGGAGTTGGACATGACTGAAGTGACTTAGCAAATAGCAAATGTATATTAAAACTATATATATTTAGTACTTGAATGTTAAAAATTATATAAGTTGAATAATTATTAGTGGTAACATTTTATGTAATTTTATCAGTCTCAGTTATATCACTGATACTGTTCTATTTATTTCAGTCTGATGTCAGCTTTTAACTTTTCTATAAAATTGCTACAGTCATCTCAAAACTGAATTTCAGGTTACTAACGTTTACGTTGTTGATACCTTCAATTGACTTTTCCATGAAGAGCAGCAATTACCAAAATATGGTCCAAAAACTTCAGAGGAGTCTCAAAAATCTTTTCATGGGGTCCATGAGATCAAAACCACACACACACATATCTATCTATCTGTCTATATATATCATTGCTTTTTTGGTTTCCATTTCCTCATGAATACATGGTAGAGTTTTCTCTAGGCTTCTTATAGGGTATCACAATAGGCTGAATCAGAATCAAATATGAGCATCCAGCTCTCTTCTGTAAATAGGATACTATATAAAAGAAAAATGTAAAAAAAAGCCACTTTTCTTACCAGAATTTTCTATAGAAATATGCCAATCTTTGTCAAAGTATTTATGGTAACATGAATAGTTTTATTATTATTTTAAGCAAATTAATAAGTAAATATTTTGTTTAAATTTCTAATTTAATAAATGTCAGTATATCACCCACATAAACAAAAGCTGTTCTTGTTACTCAATAATATACCCAGTGGACATCAGAATAAATTCTACTAAGTGAAGGACACATTCAGTTTTACTATATTGAGGTGCATACATATTTAAGTTGAAATAATCTTATAGGTATGATCTTTAAAAAATTCATCAAACAAATTGTTTCTATGATTTTTTAAGTTATTTTAGCAATCTTAGATTCTGAAAAATTCTATGTCTTGTCAAATTCAGTCAACCCTTTGTGTTATAAAATATAGATTTCCAAAATTAAAAAGGAGTCCTAAAAAATGTTTTCCTCACTCTCACCTACATTATAAATATTTCAGAGTTCAGTCACCATTTGAATACGTAGTTGTACTTATGACAACTGTAGATATGTACTTGAATTTGTAGAATATAGCAGATTGTTTCCATGCTTTCATAATTTATGTTTATATCACAACAACTTGCAAGTAGATTTCTGGTCCTTTTCTTATATAGTAAGAATACTATTTTTCCATGGTACTGTGTTCTATAAAAATAAGAACTTCATTTGTGTTAAATAAGCAAGTCATTTTATCTTCAAATTCTTATCTTTTAAACTGAATTTATTATCTCATTCACCGTACTGCCAGATATTTTACTTTCAATGGAAAGAATTTCAAAAAGTTTATTCCATGAAGTGGAAGAAAAAATTAAGAAGCCTCTAATGATTCTGTTGTGAATTGCATCATTAAAGTATTGCAGTTAACCTGTTTACCATGCTTTTGTTTTTCTTATCTACACAAGACAACTTGAAATGGAAATGGGCAAAATTACTGCAGAACACAGTTATTTGATCAAAATGAAAATTCGTGCCCTTTCTGTGTCTATATGTGGGTTGCATTATCTTGGACATAGTGTTCTAAAGTGAGTGACTAACTTGGGAAGCAGATACTGGCTTCTTTAGGAAGTTTCTGTCATCAAGTTTTCATCTGATCAGTGATATGATTGTCATGCTGGATGGTAAACATCCAAATAAGAGTTTATTTCTATTATACATCAATTTCTATAGAAATGGGAACGGTACCTTTTAATTAAACATGCACCTCTATATTTTTAGGTCATTGCTACTGTAACAGTTTATTTACTAAATAAAAGAGCATTACAATATAATCAAATGTGTGCATAGCTGCAGTTTGATCCCATCCTCAAGTGACCAAACTATTCTAAGAGTTCAAGTTACTCTCTCATACTCATTGACTGCTTGACCTCTGTTTACTGAATCTATTCCACATACACTTAACTTATTCATTTTCCACTTTCCTTGATGCAGCTGGACTGTATGGCACAACACATTCCAGACTAGCATCAGACATACCCTCTACAAACACCTCAGACTGGAGAAAGTTACCTGTCCCTAGCTACTCATGTCAAAAAATGCTTTGTGTTGTCAGCAAGGCTCCTGTGTGCAACCCTTGAAAGAAAATTAGTTATATTGTATCTCAAGTCATCAGAGGAGAAAATAACACATTTATTTCCTACTTAACCATCTGTTTAAGTGGAAACTGTTAATTGCGTGTTTTTTTAAACACTTTACTAGATGAGACTTTGGACAAAGGTAGAAGTACAAAATAGAGATCTGTCAGAACCATCCCAGAAAAAGAGAAATACCATTTGATACCACTTACATGGGGAAGCTAAAAAGAAATGATACAAATGAACTTATTTACAAAATAGAAAGAGACTTCCAGGCTTAGAGAACAAACTTCTGGTTACCAGGGGGAAAAGGTAGGGAGAAGGAGTAGTTAGGGTGTTTGGGACTGACATGTACATACTGCTGTATTTAAAATGGATAACCACAAGATCCTGCTGTACAGCAGAGGGAACTCTGCTCAATATTATGTGTCAGCCTAAATGGGAAAAGAATTTGAAAAAGTATATGTGTATATATATATATATACTTTTATATATATATATATACTTTTATATATATACTTTTATATATATATATATACTTATATATATATACTTTTATATATATATATGTATATATATATATATATTTATATAACTGAATCACTTTGTTGTACATCTGAAAATATCACAGCATTGTTAATCAACTATCCCCCAATATAAAATAAAGAAATTAATAAAGCAGATAATCTCAACTCCTTTAATGTAGGCTTTTTGCCCAAATGAGAAGGATGTTCCGGGTGGACAGGCAGTCTGGAGCAAGCAGGGGCTCTACCCTGTGGGATTACTGACAGCCACAGCCGTAGGTCGCGTCTGCCTGGCTGCCCTCCAATCTCTTAGGCTGTTGCCTTTATCTCACACTTGAAGCTGGCCGATGATCACCATTCACATTTGGGCAGGAAGGGAAAAGAAAAAAGTGCAGGACAAGCAATTTCCTCTGAAAGAGGCAATGCTGAAGCTCTGTACCTCTTTTCTGTTTGTATTCCATTTGAAAGACTATAGTCATGGATACCTATAGCTGCAAGTAAGATTAAGAAATATAGGCTAGGAAATGTAATGGGGAAGATACCATAAGCTCACTACTTGAAACCAAGATTGTGCTAGTGATATGAATTACGTTGTCAAAGGAAAGAAGAATTCTCACCAGCCAGGTCTCAGAAGCATATTAAATTAAATATCTTACTTTATGCATAACTATGCCCAAGAGTCCCTATAATATTTTCCCTGAGGTTTTATGCAATCATTAAAATAATTCTTTATTTAAAAGCAAAAAATCCAAGAGGAAAAACTAAACCAAGGACACCAGGATAACAAGGATAAACTGGGACAATTTTGAGGAAACTGAAATACATATTATCTCTGTAATGGATGATAGTGGGAAAGGACCTTACATTTATTTAGCACCTAATACCTAGCCAGACTATGCCAGTTACTTTAAATGTGCAGGTTATTTTGGCCTCTTAGCCATCTAAGCATGTCAGTATTATTATCCTTAATTTCTATATGAATGAACAGAAAGGGTAGGTGACCTCCCCAAAGGCCTCGTAGTCACTGACATATTCAAACCTCCAAATCATGCACTTCCCACTACACCAAACTCTCTCAGTTCGTAAATAGATTCTTAAATAAATGCCTATCAGAAAATAGAAGACTATTACGGGATTAGATAATGCTTTAACAGATTTTCCCCCATGGGGATGGTATTACTTTTTACTTTTATTTTGAGTAATCTTAGTTAATGTTACTTTTAGTGTGTAAGTCCTGGTAACCCAGAAATATGTCTTATTTTTGGATATAATATTTGAGAAAATTCTCATGCAGCAGCATACATAGTAACCTCATCAGAATAGCACACATCTTGTTGGACTAAATTCTCCCAGCATTTCTAATACGACCCACTTGGGTTCCAAGAAGCTCCCTGGGTGGCCCAGTGGTGAACAATCTGCCTGCCAGTGCAGGAGATGCAAGAGGTGTGGGTTTGATGCCTGGATTGGAAGATCCCCTGAAGAAGGAAATGGCAACCCACTCCAGTATTCTTGCCTGGAGAATTCCAGGCACAGAGGAGCCTGGTGGGCTACAGTCCCGGGGGTCACAAAGAGTCAGACACAACTGAGCGACTTGAGGACACAGTTAGGTCCCAAGCAATGACTGAATTATACTGCTATTAGAAATGACCATTCAGGCATTTGTGTGTACATTTTGATTAGGGCAAATGGGTGAAAAATAGTTCATTTAAGGAATGTACTTTCTTCCCGTGTGATGGCGTTACCTCTATCTATGTAATGAAATTTGACGTTTTGTCATCGATGGCTTGGTTGTCATTGAAGTAACCTTCCAACTTATTTTCTAATTAAAACGTCAGGTCCCTAAAGTGTGTGAAGTGTGGCCACACCGATCTTTATAAAATGGAAATTCGTTACCAGCCCTCAGCTTCTGAATGTTTCCTGGATCCCTTTGCCATGCCCCACAGTCCCTTCTCCATATGCCTTCCGCCCCAGCTGCCCTGTGCTGCTTACAGATCTCTGAACATATTCTCCTGTGTATGTTTCCTTAAAGGCAAACAGCAATTTTTCCCCAGTGATGTCACCTGGAAAATTCCTACTCATCTTTCAAGTCTTAACTTTCAACATCGCTCCCTCTGCGAAGGCTTCTTCCACTCAGCTCTGACAGAATGAGGTCCTTGTGTTTTCACATTTGCCTAGCAGACTCTGTATTCCTTGGTCACAGCACTTTTCTCCCTGAATTACAGTTATTATTACTAATTGCACTTATTAAATTCCAAACATTGGGGGAAGTATTTTATATATTGATATACTTTGGCTTATTTCAGATAACAACCCAATGAGGGTTGTTCTTTTACTATAAAGAAGGCTTAAGAAGAGCAATCATTTCCCAAAATTAAATGATTAGTTGATCAAGCCAGGAAATAAGTGGAAGTCAGAGTACTTAAGGTTATGTTTTGAACTATTATGTGATCTTGTTCCCCAACCAGACTTTGAGTTCTTAAGAATAGGGACAATGTAATATTTATAATCAATCTCTAGCCTAGCAGAGTGCCTATCATTTAAATGCATGGTTAATGAATATTTGTGGAATAAATGAAGAAAGTGTTTATGAAAGAAATGAAGAAAGTCCTGCTAAATAATGTTTTTTTTTTTCCTTAGGATAGTAACTGGGCAACCAAGAAACTCACTTAATTAGAATAAATTTTATGATAAATGTCACCTATCCTAAGATTTATTTTATTGTTTGCTCTACTTAGGAGTTCTGTTAAGAGACCTGCATTCTGAACACTCTGGTTTTTATGTGCAAGGCTTGTCAAGGCAAAGTGTTAGGTGATTATTTATTCTGACAGATTTATCAAACTGAGGGGATCCTGTGTCAACTTGCTATGCTAAGCTTTGCACTTCCATGTTCTCACTTACAAGTAGTATCAAGAATGCCTGAGTAGAGATTTTGAATCTCCTTTGACGCTGTTTTGTGAAACTGATGGTCTAGAGTCAGTAAGACAAAAACAAGTGAATCTCAAGTGCTGTTTTCACATCTTGATTTTTAAAAGATTCCTTACAACCGGTGTTATGTAAGAATTAATTTTAAAGGCAGGCATTCAAACAGTCTTCACCTCAAGGTGCTTTTCAGCTGCTAACTAGTAACAAATGCATTCAGACATTTTATTTATTGCGCAAAACATGATGTCGAGGTCAGAACTGCTAAGGAAACAGTGAGGAGGGAGCAATGCATTCTGATGAAGGAAGAGACTTGCTGTTAGTGGGAGGCATCTGATCGAGGTGCTGAAAAATGTAAGATTTTGTAGGTGGATGACAGGTGGGAGGGAGCTCCATATATAATGGCAGAGAAGCAGGAAAAGTCCACGGTGAATTTGGAACATGGAGAGGAACAAGGTGTGATCAGAGAGTAGGTGCGATGTGAAGAAATGTGATAGAAGATAGGGTTTTAAACTAATGAAGTAGCGGGGAGAGGAAGAAGAGTGGCAGATAATTTCTTACGTGCTCAGAAAATGCAGATATTTTAAAATTTTGTAATTACATATGTATGTATGTGTATATATATATATATATATATATATATATATATATATATATATAGTTTTAGTTATCAAGAGGCAATATGTGTGGCATACAAAATTTACTGACTTCTGGGATAGTATGATTAAACACACATACTGTTCTTATGAAATCTGAATACTTGGCGTGAGATTTCTCAGTATCATCATTTCTGCACAGCAGTGAGCAATGTATTGGGGTGGCCAAAAAGTTTGTTCAGGTTTTTCCAGTAAGTTCTTACAGCAACCCAAATGAACGTTTTGGCCAACTCAATACAACTATAAAAGATACGCTACATTGTTCAAAACTTTTTTTAGAGCTAGTTTTTAAAGACTTGTCACCATCCTTCTTATTCTTGAAGACTCATGATATTGTACCCTTCATGGTTACATCCCTGAGCAAGGGCCCTTAGCTTAGCTTTAGTTTACAATGTGTATGAAGGCAATATGAACTTACTTTCTTGTAGACTTATTACTGTTGTTGTTAATGTGCAATTAAAGCATGGTTGTTCAGTCGCTCAGTCGTGTCTGACTCTTTTCAACCCCATGGACTGCTGCACGCCAGGCTTCCCTGTCCTTCGCCAGGTCTCAAACTCATGTCCATTGAGTCAGTGATGCCATCC
The DNA here is from genome assembly GCA_007570785.1 of Antilocapra americana. Classification (NCBI taxonomy): domain Eukaryota; kingdom Metazoa; phylum Chordata; class Mammalia; order Artiodactyla; family Antilocapridae; genus Antilocapra; species Antilocapra americana. The sequence continues at coordinate 18,261,622 of ML661325.1, read as the reverse complement.
AACCATCTCATCCTCTGTCGCCCCCTTCTCCTCCTGCCCTCAATCTTTCCCAACGTCAGGGTCTTTTCACATCAGATGGCCAAAATATTGGAGCTTCAGCTTCAGCATCAGTCCTTCCAATGAATATTCGGATTTCCTTTAGCATTGACTTGTTTGGTGTCCAGTGCGGAAGGTCATAAATTATTATAAAATTCATCCACATCCTTTTTCAGAAGCTTGGTGAATGGAAACAGCATACAGTTTTGGAAGGGATAATGGACTCAAGGAACCTTACTCTTTACCTTGTTAAATTTTGCTCCCTCAGGTTTGCTATTCCAGCCTTCTTCCATCACCAGAGCCTTCTCTCCCCCACACTCTGAGGTGGTGAGGGTGAAGAGCCATCATTTCAAGCAAGCTGAGCTCCCAACAGTGGTGACAGAACCAGCTTGCTGATAATGGGACTGATCAAAGAGGGATTGGACAGCACTGTGTTATCCAAGAGAGTAGCTATGAGTCACATGTGGCTGTTTAAACTTAAATGAATTAAAACTGAATAAATAAAAAATCCGGTTCTTTAGTTGGTGCTAGCCACATTTTGAGTGCTCAGTGATACTAGACAGCTCAGGTATACAGAACATTTCCATCACTGCAGAAAGTTGTGTTGGAAAGTGTTAGACTCTGACCTTAGGCCTGCCTGGGGCACTAAGTTGTTAAATAATTACTCATCAATTATCTTTTCTCTCTGAGCATCACTTCTCTTTATGTAACATTACGATAAAATAATAACACTGGCTTTAATTACCTGAGAGAGAATACAAAGAAATATTAGCTAAAGTCCCTTTCATCGTTGTATTAAATGCCACTCTAAAGTGTCAGATATCATTGTATCATGTGGGAGGACGCGTGGGTTTGATGGCAGGTTTTTGAATCCAGCACTGATTTCTTTTTAGTGCATTTTTTTTAGTACGTCATTACATCTTACATGGAACATTTTTGATACAGTTAATATGAAAGGAAGAACACAGGTTGGCTATTGTGTTTTATTCTGTCTTCAACTGGGAAGGGAAAGCATTTTAGCTAAACTACTGATTCATACTTTGAATAAAACTGCTGAAAAATGGCTGGAATGTGAGCCTACCCTCGCAAAGTCAAACAGCCTGTTGATAACTATGTTATTTGAATACTCACTTTGTCTCTACCATTTGTGACCCTACAGACTGAGTTAACATGAAGAAGAATGTGTTTCTTTCAGTGGTGTTTACATAAGCCTCTGCTCTGTGACACACACATTTAGTAGGTGAAACGCTCGTGAAACCTTGCAAGGCAGGAAGCCACATTACAAAGGTCATATGCAAATCGCTGCTGAAATATCTTCAGTAGCATGAAACGTTCAATTATATAATTTTCTGCCTCATTCCGAATTCATACCTTTTTCTTTCTCCATAAAATGACATTTGTTTTTTTTAGTATTTTTCCCCTATAACTTACATGATTAAGCAGCAGAGATTTGGAATCAAATTGCCACGTTAGGCAGTGCTGATGCTGTCGATACTGAGGATTCTGTGAGTATTGTGCTTGCCTCATGGAGGCTGACTGACAACATTTATTCAGGGGCCAGAACGTCCCATGGAGTCCTGTAATAATATCCATTAACAAGGGGACAGGGAAGCAAATGAAAGGGGCAGGCTCATATAGTCTGATGGCTTATGAGCGATCAGAACATGTGACTTTCAGGAACCATCAGAATATGTACAAACAGATTATATCTCTGCTTAACACACTTTCTTGTACATCTTTGAGGATACCCTATTAAAAAATATGATACAATAGGCTTTTGCCATTTAAAACAAAGCAGGTTAGTTTCTTCTTAAGTTGTGATTTGAGAACTTGTTCCCTGCCCAGTTTTAAGCGAGGAACTTTTAATCTACTTGCAGTGATGTTTGTGTGTATATATCACAGTGAATGAATAAAATCAGTTTGGAAACTGGTGTGTTGCTATTCGTGCCTTGATTCTTCCTCTTTTCTCATAACGTTCAATCAGTAAACACGAGACTTCTACCAACTGCAGGGTGCTCTAATGGTGGGCAATGAAGTTTATCTATAACATCCAGAGGGGGTTATTTTATTTCTAACAGAGGAAATGGCACTTTGGAAACCTGGGTGTTTTCTGTGCCTTCTATCCAGTTTATCTATAACCATAATGTGGGAGACCTGGATTGGGAAGATCTCCTGGAAAAGGGAAAAGCTACCCACTCCAGTATTCTGGCCTGGAGAATTCCATGGACCCTATGGTCCATGGTGTCTCAAGGAGTCGGACACAACACGACTGAGTGACTTTCACTTTTCACCGTAGCCATCAAGACAATTTAAGATTATAGGAACTTTAGAAAGCAGAAGGAAAAAAAGGTCATCCACAGTCCTAACACTCAAATTCAGTGACCTCTACAATTTTATTTCCTTTCCATCTTCTCGGTATTCATATTGAGAGATGTTTTACATATAAAATCAGTCATGGGGTAACGGATAGAAATAGATACCTATTCCTCTGTTTTGTTATTATTCTCATGTAAGAAATGGGAACAGATGCTCAAGACTGGAGGGAAATTGTTCTAGTGAGATGTATAGAGAGAGTAACATGGAAACTTACACTACCATATGTAAAATGGATAGCTAACGGCAATTTGCTGTGTGGCTCAGGAAACTCAAACAGGGGCTCTGTATCAACCTAGAGGGGTGGGATGGGGAGGGAGAGGGGAGGGAGGTTCAAGAGGGAGGGGGCATATGTACACCTATGGCTGATGCATGTTGAGCTTTGACAGAAAACAGCAAAATTCTGTAAAGCAATTATCCTTCAATTGAAAAATAAAAAAAATAGTAAAATAAATAGATAACCAAAAAAATAAATTGTTCTGATTTATTTTTTGGAAAAAAATATCCGTGTCTGAGGAAAGAAGAAAAGCAAAAGGCAAGGGAGAAAGGGAAAGGTATACCCAACAGATGGCAGAATTCCTCTAGCCATATGCAGTGACAGGCAGCAGACCTTCTGGCAGCACCTGTGTCCCTGTGCCTTCTCAGACCAGACCTGCTGGTCAGAAGAGCTCTCTGTCCCCAGGGGTCCTTTTCCCACTTACTATGAAATTTAGAGGAGGTCGGTGACTGAGCAGTTGATGGTAGAAGTTTTGCCCACACTCTGGAATGTGAATTGTGTATTAGAGTATCTGTTGAGCCATTCAGCCGATGTTCATTGAGTGTGTGCCACATGCCATCCTGTGTGCCATGTGTGGCAATTGTTGAGTCGCTAAGTGGTGTCCAACTCTTTGCAACTTCGTGGACTGCAGCAAGCAGGCTCCTCTATCTTCTCAATCTAAATCTATACGAAGCAGACAATATGCTCTTTTCATCCTGTCCTCATTTCCTATCAATATGTTTTAAATTGTTGTTCAGTTCTGACTCCTGGCAACCCCATGGACTTCAGCATGCCAGGCTTCCCTGTGCTTCACTATCTCCTGGAGTTTGCTCAAATTCATGTCCATTGAGTCAGTGATGCCATCTAACCATCTCATCCTCTGCTGCCCCTTCCCCTTCTAGCCTCAGTATTTCTCAGTGGAAGCAGATGTTTTTCTGGAACTTCCTTCCTTTCTTCCTGATCCAACGAATGTTGGCAATTTGATCTCTGGTTTCTCTGCCTCTTTGCAGCCCAGCTTGTACATCTGAAAGTCCTCAGATCATGTACTGCTGGAGATTAGCTTGAAGGATTTTAAGTGTGAACTTGCTAGCATGTGAAATGAGCACAGTTGTGCAGTAGTATGAACATTCTTTGGCACTACCCTTCTTTGGGATTGGAATGAAAACTGACCTTTTCCAGTCCTGTAGCCACTGCTGAGATTTCCGAAATTGCTGATGTATTGAATGCAGCACTTTAACAGCATCGTCTTTTAGGATTTGAAATAGCTCAAATGGAACTCCATCACCTTCAATAGCTTTGTTCATAGTAATGCTTCCTAAGGCCCACTTGACTTCAGACTCCAGGATGTCTGGCTGTAGGTGAGTGATCACACCATTGTGGTTATCCAGATCATTGAGACCTTTCTTGTATAGTTCTTCTGTGTATTCTTGGCACCTCTTCCTAATATCTTCTCTTTCTGTTAGGTCTTTATCATTTTCGGTTCTTTATTGTGCTCACCTAATGTGAAATATTCCCTTGATAGCTCCAGTTTTCTTGAAGAGATCTTTAGTCTTTCCCATTCTATTGTTTTCCTTTATTTCTTTCCATTGTTTACTCTCCTTGTTATTCTCTGGAATTCTGCTATAAGTTGGGTATATCTTTCCCCTTCTCCCTTGTCTTTTGCTTTTCTTCTTTCCTCAGTTATTTGCAAAGTCTCCTCAGATAACCACTTTGCTTTCCTGCGTTTCTTCTTCTTTGGGATGGTTTTGGTCATGGGGTTTGTCTGTGAGGTTCTCCTGGCAAAAATACTGGAGTGGGTTGCCATTTATTACCTTCCCCAATGCACCACAATTTTTCAGAACTCACCAATATGACCCCTTTGTTCTGGGTGGCCCTGTATAGCATGACTCATAGCTTCATTGAGTTATTCAAGCCCCTAAGCCATAACAAGGCTGCGATCCCTGAAGGAGCCTGTGTAATTCACTGGCAGTTAAATGGCAGGCGAGGGAGAAAAATCTTTGCTCTTGTCCAGGTTAAAGACTTGTGTATGAGATACGTAGTTTAACATGCAGTTATAATCCAGTACACCCAGTGATACTGCAGAGACAGCAGACTTCCAGGAGCTGTCTAGGCCCTTAAAGAATCTAGGAGGTGAGAAAAGCATTCAGTGAAGTAATTTGAAACATAAACAGGAGAGTTTCAGAAAAGGAGCAGAGATTGGTGTTCCAGGAAGAGAAGATAGTTTGAGTGAGCTCAAAGAAAAAGCAGAGAATGTAGTGCATTCTGTGTGTGTGTGTGTGTGTGTGTGTGTGTGTGCGTGAGCGTGCCTGCGCGTGCTGAGAGCCTATTCTGAAGATACTGGCCAGGTGTACCCGAAAGGCCCTCCCATGAAGGTGGATCACCTTATCGAAAAGGCATGCAAAGGAAGTTGGGAGAGTTCTATGAATTTTAATGAGTGGAGTGGCAGGAAGAGGATTGTGTTTTAGAAAGATCATTTTGCCAGAAGTGTCTTCTGTTATTCCTCGACTGAACACTGATAGGAAGAGTCTGGACAGAGCAATCACATCTGAATGGACTGAATCAATCCCCCACGTCTGGAAGATGCGGTAACACACAGTCTGTTTAGTGGTGAGTAAATACACATACTGACATACATTTAGGTCAGAATCTGTCATCAGTAATCATAACAGCACTTAGTTATTGAGCATTTAATATGGATACTAGCAGTTGCACATAGAATATCTTTAGCCTCTCCAAATTCCTGCAGTGTAGATATCCCTGTGTATAGTCCAGAGAATACTGATGCTCACAGAGCCTCTTTCCCGGGCCTCTCTATTCAGTCAATGACACAGGCCTGTTTTCACTAACCCCCCCCCCCCCATACTGCATCAGCCATATACCATAGGCCTTCTCTAGTTAAGTGTTGACCCAGGAGAACCAACATGAATCTCTATTGAGGTTTGTTAGATCAGAAAAGCAAACACAGCCTGAGTCAGTTTTAACCTCCCAGCACACTGAAGAGAGGGATCAGCCTGCTAAGGGGCAGAGACATGCAGTTTAATCCAGGGAGACCTGAGTTTCTGAGCAAGGTGAAAGCGCTTTCCCTTTAACTTCTCGTGCTTCTCAAAATCTGATTTTTCAATACCCCAATGAGCCTAGAGATAATTTTCTTACATTCAAATCTTAGCTCTTACCTCTTCGTTCTTCAATAAAGTATTTGAAAGCTGAAGCAGTTCTGGAAATGGAATTGATGCTGCTAACATTATCACTCTCTGGTTTGAATTCAACCCAGTTTACCTGCAAAGGAGAAAAGAGCGAGATAGAAATCTATTCACTGGTTTAAAAAATGAGATAAACTTGTTCTGTGTCTGTCTTATTCACACACACGGGCGCAAACGTGTCTGCCATTTGAGGAGGAGAAATTGTGAAGCAGAAATCCCTAGACCAATTTTCTGTAGTAAAGAAATTCGTTTTCTGGTTTCAGCCCTGTCTCTTTGCCAGCAGTGATGGGCAAATAGCTAGAATGTTATTCACGGATGCATTTGTATACTTAGATATTTCCAACTTCTTTCACAAGTAACATCTCCTTTGATCTTAACAATAGACCTGTGAATAGAATGTGAGTTAGACTTGAGAGGTGAAAATTCTCTTCAAGGATCACAATAAAACGGGATTTGCTACAAAGTAGCTTTTTAGCTAGGTACTCTGAAGATCAAAGAGAATAATGCCAAAGGAAATTTTTTTTGTAATAGGACAGGTATTTTTGACTATATGGTAGAATCCCCAATAGCGTTTCTTAGTATTTTTTTGATTTCTTAGTCTTGTACTTCTATTTGCCATTCTAACAAAAGATTGTCCCATGTCAAAGCATATCCCCTTATAAACACTAATACTGGTTTCAAGGTGTGTATTTAATTTTTTTCTTAAAAATAATATATTCACTGCAGGAAATTTAGAAGGTATTTCTGATTAAAATAATAAATCAAAGTTTCTCCAGGGACAATTATGCTATTGTCTCTTTCATTATTGCTTTGTCTCCCTGTTCTCTGTTTCTCTTTGTCTCTCTGTATCTATCCATATTACACACACACACAGACTTACATAGTGTACATGCATAGCTCTCGATGTACACACATCATTTATCACACACTCTCTTAATAGGTTATTTTTATAAATATTTTCTGTTATTTTTTTCAACGGACAGTATGACATAGATTCAAGTGAGTTAACTACTGGGTACCAGGAGGTTTGCTGAAGAGTTACAGTTGTATATGAGAAAGAAGAGTTACTCTATGGAGTCCACTTGATAACAAACAGAAGAAATAATTAATCATAAGTAATATAGTCATCATTTTAGGTTTCTAAAATATTGCTTCTGATGATTACATGCTATTGTTGTATGGGTATATGTATTCAGTTCAGTTCAGTTGCTCAGTCGTGTCCGACTCTTTGCGACCCCATGAATCACAGCACGCAAGGCCTCCCTGTCCATCACCAACCCCCGGAGTCCACCCAAACCCATGTCCATTGAGTTGGTGATGCCATCCAGCCATCTCATTTTCTGTTGTCCCCTTCTCCTTCTGCCCCCAATCCTTCCCAGAATTAGGGTCTTTTCCAATGAGTCAATTCTTCGCAAGAGGTGGCCAAAGTATTGGAGTTTCAGCTTCAGTATCAGCCCTTCCAGTGAACACCCAGGACTGATCTCCTTTAGGATGGGCTGGTTGGATCCCCTTACAGTCCAAGAGACTCTCAGGAGTCCTCTCCAACACCACACTTCAAAAATATCATATCTTCGGCACTCAGCTTTCTTCACCGTCCAACTCTCACATCCTTACATGACCACTGGAAAAACCATAGCCTTGACTAGACGGACCTTTGTTGGCAAAGTAATGTCTCTGCTTTTCAATATGCTATCTAGATTGGTCATAACCTTCCTTCCAAGGAGTAGTCATCTTTTAATTTCGTGGCTGCAGTCACCATCTACAGTGATTTTGGAGCCCCCCAAAATAAACTCTGACACTGCTTCCACTGTTTCTCCATCTGTTTGCTGTGAAGTGATGGGACTAGATGCCATGATCTTAATTTTCTGAATGTTTAGCTTTAAGCCAGTTTTTTCACTCTCCTCTTTCACTTTCATCAGGAGGCCCTTTAGTTCTTCTCTTTCTGCTATAAGGATTGTGTCCTCTGCATATCTGAGGTTATTGATATTTCTCATGGCAATCTTGATTCCAGCTTGTGCTTCACCCAGCCCGGCATTTCTCATGATGTACTCTGCATATAAGTTAAATAAGCAAGGTGACAATATACAGCCTTAACGTACTCCTTTTCCTATTTGGAACCAGACTGTTGTTCCATGTCCAGTTCTAACTGTTACTTCCTGACCTGCATACAGGTTTCTTAAGAGACAGGTCAGATGGTCTGGTATTCCCATCTCTTTTAGAATTTTCCACAGTTTATTGTGATCCACACAGTCAAAGGCTTTGGCATAGTCAATAAAGCAGAAATAGATGTTTTTCTGGAAATCTCTTGTGGATGTTGGCAATTAGATCTCTGGTTCCTGTGCCTTTTCTAAAACCAGCTTGAACATCTGGAAGTTCACAGCTCATGTATTACTGAAGTCTGTCTTGGAGAATTTTGAGCATTACTAGCGTTTGAGATGAGTGCAATTTGATGTATATATACACATATATACATTGCTATTTTTTAAATGTTTGCAGTGAATATCCTTATAGATAAGAATATAACACATTTATGTCTTTTATAACACATCCACAGTTATTTTTAAAGTAATACATTTCAAAGGTTTCCTTAAGGTTAGCCTTAAGTCTCTTAAAAGTAAAAGTGTATTTATATATCTAGTATATTATAATATCTAATTGGCACTTTATGAATTGTCCATGGTACAGTGCCTCAGGCTCAACCATTGATCAGATCAGTTGCTTGAAATTTATCTTCCATTAGAAGAATATTTCATGATTACACTTTCTATGGTAAAATTTGTTCATCTAATAAATGTTTAGCTAGTATATGACCTAATACAGTTCAAAAGTTGGGGTACACATGGGATGTAATGAAAATTAACTAGAACCTAATACTTTCCTCATCGTGTTTATGGTAATGGGGAGACATAGTAAGCCCCCAGTTACGATAGTGTGATGATTTTGTTGATGGAAGAAATTCAGAGCTGAAGGAGCACAAAGATAGAGGGGAGCAATAGGAAGGGAGAACAATTAGAAGAATGTAAGCTTGTGCATGAGAGAAGGTGAGTTCCCTCTGGACAGCACTCAGATTTAAGCTGAGGTCTGTTGGTTGATGCATGTCATTTTTATTATAAAACCATAATTAGAGTAGCCTGAGATTACTTGTACATCCTAGGAAGAATAGCTTCAAGGGACAGCCAGGAAAAGTGTCATCATCCAAACAGTAATGAAGGAGCAGAGAAAACTCTTTCTGGTGTTGATGTTTAGTTTGGGAGCAAAAGTAATGTCATTCCAGGTATGCAAACGGGAACGTGGTCATGTTTCATTTCTCTTCACTTGCCCCAGTTGAAAGCAGTTGTTCTTTTTACTCACTTTTCATTTCATTTGTACTTTGCTTTTATTACTCTTCTTTCTCTTTCGTATTATATTAAGTTCAACTCTTATTTCCCCTTTAATTCTGCTCTTTGGATGGTTTATATGATTAACTCTTATCTCTTCGAGATCTGTTATTTTGCATATATTATAATAGATCAATAAGTATTTCTTAAATTCATCTTGTCTTTTCAAAATTAGTCTATTCCTAATAATTACAATGAAAAATGTGTTTGCATATTAGTATTTGAGCAACAAACATACTCAAAATAAAGATTTCTATCAATTTTGACAGGCAAGAACAGCAAAAGGGTATAGGGGTGAATCATAGTTTTGAAAAAATATTTGCTCCATGTAATAGAGACTCAAAACTTCCAGGAACTTTATATGAGATCTTCAAAACTAGAATTCTGTGTCCAGCCAGGATAAAGCTGATTTAACAAAGAAATATGATGCTTTCTGCCTTGTCAGGTGAATTCCATTAATGTGTAAAAGAAGGAAAGAATAAGGTTTCATTTTTGTACTGTAGCGGGTAAAATTTTGTTTCTGGTCATTGAAGAGCTGTGTAAACTGGAAGCACTCTGTCATCCTTAACCAAAGCACTGAAACTGTATCCATCTGGCTTTTGTGAACCACACTTAATTAGAGAAACTGGCCCCAGACTCAGACTGCTTTGAATACCAATACCTGATTCATTAATTGGGGAATAAAGTTCCTCATGCTTTGAACCACTAACACTGGAAGGCAGAATGTTAATACCAGTGATTTTCAAAATTAGAGAAAAAAACAGCAGTTTTCTCCTTTTCTTTCATTTTAGAAAAAGAATCTTATACCTGAAGTCAGTGTATATAACAGCTCTGGGTGAGGTGGTGCCGGGTGGCCACAGGCCCCTCCTCTCCCCTCTCCTTCCCCTTTTGGGCCTGCTTCCTCCTCCCAGACTCCCACTCACATCCAAGCTTTTGCATGGAATCCAGGTTTCTTCTGATCACATTTGAAAGCCAGGGGCTGCCCAGTCTTAATTTTTTGGTTCTGGCTCCAGAGGTTAGCCCTTAACATTATAGTCATTTCCAAGGGACATCTTGATACTCATGCAGATTACTGATATTCTTATTGGTACTTTTTGAAAATGAGTGAGGTTTATAGTAGACTGTTCGCTTGCTGCTCTTTCCTTAGCTCTGAACAAGCTTGTTCAGAAAGACGTGCTGAATCCTGCTGTCCCACCCTCACTGTCCAGCAAAAAGCAAATCTTTTCCTGCATTACTGATGGTTGATATTAATGTATCTGTTCACCGTAACCACACAGAACAGCAGAATGGGTAACTACCTTGAAAACAAGAGGTGGTGTTTTACAGCTAAAGCAGAGACTTGAAAGGTGAGTTCACCCAGGGAAGAGTGTGGAAGAGGTTCTAGGAAAAGGGAATCACCATTCCGAGGGCGCAGAGGTAAAAATAACACATTACACATGGCTGGAGCTCCTCGGCCTGCATGTGCATTGATCAGCACAGGAATTCAGTCAGGAGACAGACCTGTGAGTGACTTCATTGTCCTAAGGAGGCATTTGCATTTATCTCTGTATGGGAGGTGCTGGTGTGTGAGTAAATACAGTTGTTTTGAGAAGTTTTTTCAACAATATTCACTCAGCCAACATTTTCAACAGAAAAAACAAACACACTCAAAATAGAGATTTCTATACTTTTTTTTTTTTTAATTTTCTCTGGAGAAGCCTTTATTTAGCTTTCATGTCTGAAGGACAACTTTTCTGGGCAAAGTATTCTTGGTGGTAGTATTTGTCTTTCAGTGCTTTTTTTTTTTTTTCCTTTTTTTTTTTTATTAGTTTTGCCATACAATGACATGATATCGCCATGGGTTTACATATGCTCCCCCTCCAGAACTCCCCTCCCTCCCCCCAGGAAATCTTGATGCACCAGCCTCGAGCATCAGCCCTGGGCTGGCGATTGATTTCACATATGATAATTAACATGTTTCAATGCCATTCTCCCATATCATCCCACCCTTGCCCTCTTCCACAGAGTCCACGAGTCTGTTCTATACATCTGTGTTCCTTTTGCTGTCTCGCATGCTGGGTTCTCGTTACCGTCTTTCTACATTCCATATATATGCATTAGTATACTGTATTGTTGTTTTTTTTTCTGGCTTACTTCACTCTGGATAATGGGCTCCAGTTCCGTCCACCTGAGTAGAACTGATTCAAATGAATTTTTTTTTAATGCTGAGTAATATTCCATTGTGTATATGTACCACAGCTTTCTTATCCATTCGTCTGCTGATGGGCATCTAGGTTGCTTCCATGTCCTGGCTATTGTAAACAAAGCAGCTGTGAACATTGGGGTACACGTGGCTCTTTCAATTCTGGTTTCCTCGGTGTATATGCCCAGCAGTGGGATTGCTGGGTCATATGGCAGGTCTATTTGCAGCTTTTTAAGGAACCTCCACACTGTTTTCCATAGTGGCTGTACTAGTTTGCATTCCCACCAACAGTGTAAGAGGGTTCCCTTTTCTCCACATCCTCTCCAGCATTTATTGCTTGTAGACTTTTGGATGGCAGCCATTCTGACTGGTGTAAAGTGGTACCTCATTGTGGTTTTGATTTGCATTTCTCTGATAATGAGTGATGTTGAGCATCTTTTCATGTATTTGGTAGCCATTTTTATGTCTTCTTTGGAGAAGTGTCTGTTTAGTTTTTTGGCCCACTTTTTGATTGGGTCGTTTATTTTTCTGGAATTGAGCTGCAGGAGTTGCTTGTATATTTTTGAGATTAATTGTTTGTCCGTTGCTTCATTGGCTATTATTTTCTCCCATTCTGAAGGCTGTCTTTTCACCTTTCTTATAGTTTCCTTTGTTGTGCAGAAGCTTTTAATTTTGAGTAGGTCCCATTTGTTTATTCGTGCTTTTATTTCTGATATTCTGTACATTTTAACAGGCAAGAACATCAAAATATCAGTGCAGGTTGTTGTTTAGTCGCTAAGTCATCTCCAACTCTTTGCGACCCCATGGACTGTAGCCCACCAGGCTCCTCTGTCCAGTGAGGCTTCCCAGGCAAGAATACTGGAGTGGGTTGCTGTTTCCTTCTCCAAGGGAAAGTGCTGATCCAGGGACGGAACCTGTGTTTCTTGCCTTGCCAGTGGATTCTCTACCACTGAGTCATCAGGGAAGCTATTAATGCAGGAGATAGGATAATAAACGCTGTATATTTAAGTCGTACATGAGGCTCTACAAGTGATGCAATCACAGGGAATCACTCTTCAGAATTCTAGCTATAATCTCTCATTTAGTTATCCTATTAAAAGTCTTACCAGTAATGTGTTTCCCATTGCTTTGTGTAAAAAATTCAGTATGTTCAACCTGTTTTTAAAGCCAAAGTGCATGTTATTGATGGAGTTGTAAGATTTTTCAGTGAGTCTACCTGTGCAGAGATTTTTCCCGGTAGTAAACATTCTCACTCCTGTTAAAGCACAGGAAGTAATAAAGTAGTTGGATTAAGAATGCTCCAGGTGATATTATTTCATTGATTGGCAGTCCATCAGCAGTTTGAATGCCATCCTGCTCTCATCTGCTTCCAGAGCTCTGTAGAGGAGCCAGGCTGAATAACGTAAAACAATCATAATGATATTTTCTGAAAAGTTCGTGACAGTTTGGTGCCTCAGATAATTGATTACTTTGTTTGCATGGACAAAGCCAGAATAGATGACGTGGAAGACTTAAGGAAACCATCACACATCCACTGGGTGTTTGTATTTAGTTAACTGAGAGTTTATAAAGTTAAGCATCCTTGTGAACTGCAGTCTTTGTTTTTTAGCTCTTTTATTATCCAGCACATCTTCTGCCTCGAAATTGGGTCAAAATAGCTAATAAGAATTATAAAATTGTTAGAATAGAAATGTAGCTGCAAGCTACACACAGCTGTCTTCTTTTAAACCATAAAGGAATGATTAAACAATTTATTCTCCCCTTCTGACCCAAGACACACATGCACACACACACAGATGTACCCGACTTGATTGTGTTTCTTCCCCTTATAAAACTTCACTGGTTCTTGACCATCCAAAATCCTGAGTTTGTCATGGTTCTTTTATAATCTGGCCTCTCCCTGTCTTTCCAGCTTCAGCTTCGCCTCTATGTCCCTGAACCTTTTGTACCTATCAAAGCAAACTTCTTGCTCATCCTGTCACAAGATAAGCCTGTTAAGATGAAACGGTGTCCCTCTCAAAAAAAACAATGCCTTTTCAAGAGGTCACAGCAATGACAAGTTTAACCTTCACATATGTCTTGCTTTAAGTCACACAACTGTAGGAACATCTGTTCTCTGGCCAACACTCTCAAAGTGTCAAGCATTTGACACTGATTATTTAGAGTTATTATTCACAACAACTTCTTGAATAAGGTTTTTCATGTCCCTTTTAGAAAGAGGAATCTGAGGCCCAAAACAAGTGAGGGTGTGGACTCAGTTCAAGATGCAGCAGAATTTGAATGCATATTTATTGACACTATTCCAGATCTATCAATATCTATTATTTTGCTATTTTCTCTACACTCATAATGGGCCCAAGAGAGGCAGAGGGCATCAAGAATTCTCACTTGGAAAGCCAGTGAAACATCATTTGTTGATGAAAATATCACAGAACATAGAATATTTGCATGGGAAGAAAATAATCTTTATGTTTGTTTTGAAATATTATCATATCAGTGAGGAATGGCATTGTGGCTTCCCAGATGGCACAGTGGCAAAGAATCTGGCTGCCAATGCAGGAGACATAAAGAGAGGCAGGTTTGATCCCTGGGTTGGGAAGATCCCCTGAAGGAGGAAATGACAACTCACTCTAGTATTCTTGCCTGGAAGATTCCATGGACAGAGGAGCCTGGCAGGGCTACATTCCATGGGGCTGCAAAGCGCTGGACGTGACTGAGCCCCCACCTAACAATAGCAGTATTGCATGCTGTTGTTGAGATGGATACAGACAACAGAACATTGGCCATACTCAGAACTCAGAATTAGTAGCATTTATCCATTAGTGCTTCCCTGATGGCGCTACTGGTAAAGAAGTGAAAGTGAAGTGGCTCAGTCGTGTCCAATTCTTTTCGACCTCATGGACTGTAGCCTACCAGGTTCTCCGTGCATGGGATTTTCCAGGCAAGAGTACTGGAGTGGGTTCCCAGCTGCCAGTGAGGAGACGTGAGAGACATGGGTTTGATCTCTGGGTCAGGAAGATCTCCTAGAGAAGGGAAGGACAACCCATGCCAGTGTTCTTGCCTGGAGAATTCCATGGCGAGAGGATCCTGGCAGGCTACAGTCTAGGGGGTCACACGGAGTTGGACACGACTAGTATCACTTAGCATGCATGCACATGTTCTGATATATTCAGAGTTGTACAGCTATCTCCACCACCAGCATGCATTTATGTGCTGGAAGAAATGGATGAGGTTATCCAGTTGCTGCTAACTCTGAAGGTGATATAGAGAAGAGAGACCCAGATCCATTTTGTGTTGATATCTAGTTGTCCAGATAAATTTTCACAAATGGAAGTTAAGTTGTATCAAATGACTACTTTAAATTTTAAAGCTGTACAGAATCAAAGTGATTACCTAATATATGAGAGGAGGGATAATGTTGATCATAGAGTTTGAATTCTTTACTAATGACTCCTATGGGAAGACATATCAGAATACTTAATCTTTCTAAACCTCAAGGTAATAGCATTTATTGGTAACAACAACCGTAATGTGCTCATATGAGACCACTTGGTCCTTGCTTCCTAGGAGGTTGTAAGGGTCCATGAATTGAATAGCACAATTGGAGTTACTTGCCTGATACATGCATTAAATCTAAAACTTTTGACTTAGGTTTCTACTTTGCATCCTGAAATTTACTAGAACAAAAAATAGAAAGGCCTGGGATGACAGTGATACACAAACCCATTTGTTGAGATATTAAAAGAGGAAATGACATATTACAAAAGTCAAACTCAAAACATCAAAGTAATTTAAAAGTTCATCAGCATCACATTACATTTTTGAATTTCAGTACTGTCCTTTAAAAGTAAAAATGAGATACGTAGGTCATCACATCTTCATATGGGAGTTCTTGTATGCTGTGCTAACCTTAAAAGTTGTCCAGTAGGGCAATGGAAGTACATAGTGTTTTAAATAGTTTAGAGATATGTTCAGATTTAATTTATGAATGGGTAATCCTGAAAGAACATTTGAGGGATGTAAGAAACTGGTTGTGGGGGAGAAGTGTAGCCAGCCTCTAATGCAGTTAGCATTTGAGAAGGAAGTAGATAATGAGTGTATACTGTGGGATTAGGATGAACTGAGTGTTCAAATCGTGTCTTTAACTTGTTATCTTTTCACTTAAAAATATATCCTGCTAAAAAAATGTTGAAAGTTGGTACCACATGTACTCATATATCTCTCACCAAATTCACCATCTGTTAACATCTTACCTTGTACTTCTCTTTTGTCAAACCACTTGAAAATGTCTACAGGTGTCATAACATGTCACCTGTAAGAACTTCTGCATGCATCTTTCAAGAATGAGCAACTTCAGCCGACAGCACCTTTAAATAACTAAGGAAATCAACCTTAATTCAATAACATCACCAATAAATACAGTCTGTACACATTTTCCCATCTAAGAACTCTTCTTCATGGTTATAATTTTTGCTTTTATAAACTTGTGTTTTTTTTTTCTTTTTGTTTTCATGTATAATATCCCATTGAGTTTCATATATTCACATTATTTCTCATCACTTTTCAGTCTATTGTACTTTTTTATTTTATTGACGTATCATTGATTTACAATGTTTTGTTAATCTCTGTCAAACAAAATGTTGCAGTTATACGTATGTGTTCTTTTAATATTCTTTTCCATTATGGTTTATTAGAGGACATTGAGTACAGTTCCCTGAGCATACAGTAGGAGCTTGTCGTTTATCCCTCCTGCATCTACCGATGTGCATCTGAAAACCTTAAACTCCCAGTCCATCCCTCCTCTGCCCCTTGGCAGCCACAGTTCCCACTGTCTGTCATCAGTCTCTCTTGATCAAGCAACAGTCTCTTTCAGTCACCTCATTTCTCCATATCACTGAATTACTAAAAAAATCTCCAGGCCAGTTGGCCTTCAAATACACCTGATTGTTTTCCTCATGAGTAAACTTACAGCTGACATTTCAAGCAAGAACCCTATTGGTGGCGTTGTGTCTCCCACAGCAAGGCGCAGGCACAAGAAGTACCCCTGCTTGCTTAAGATGAGGATCGACAGACACCTTCATTGCAGAGGTGGTTTTTCTATTTTGTATTGACAAAATGAAAATTGGTATCTTGTTCCCTAGCAGCAGTTCGGCCTGTGATTTAGTCATCTTGTCTAAAGTCATTATTACTATTACATCAATTTTACATTTGTAATATTGGCATTTTTCTGTATAAGAACTTCAGTCTCTTCCCTTCTCATCTCCTTTTTCTTTTCTCTCTCTCTCTCTCTGCCTGCCTCTCACTCACTGCTGTGTACCCGTGGTATCTTTCTGTTTTCAATTAGAATATGGTGTATTCCATTACCATCATTGTTCTTCTGGCCGTTCAGCTTGTCCCAGTTTTGATGGTGGGATCTCCTTTAAACTGACGTCCTTGTCCTTTTGTTGTTTCTCCATCAGACATGAGCATCTCCTAATTTTCTGGCATAACAAGATGTTCCAGGTTCATATTGTCCTTCTTCTGCCCCAGAGTGGAATCAGCCATTTCTCCAAGAATCTCTGGTTTTATTATTAGAAAATGATGATTAAAGAAACAAAGGTCTAAGTTCTGGGTGTTTATTTACTTTGGTGTGTTACAGCTTTTGAGCCCTCTCAGGGGATCAGTTGGGGACAAACGTGCACACACACGTATGCACATGAGCACAAGCGTTGGTGTGTTTTTACTGATAGTTCACACTGAAATTCAGCCCCACAGGGTTTTTCCTCCCCTTCCTCCTTTTGATGTTTCTCTCCTACACTAATAGTCTTGCTTCCCAAAATATCCATGTTTACTCATATTTCTAATCTCACAATGTTCCCAAAAAGGTTTCAGATTAGACTGCCAACTCCGCTACAATTTAAATCATCTAAACAAAATTTAAGATTGTTTTCCAGTTCTTTTTATCCTTGTGTTACATTTCACATAGGTTTTACAGCCATTGTTTCCTTAATATATGTACTATATTTTTGAACAATTAGATCCTTTCCGTTATTCTAAAGTTACAACTACATAAAATTATAAACTCAGGGAACTGTTTTTTATCCCTACCCTTATTCCAGTTAAAAAATTCTCCTTTTTCCCAAGGAAATGAAGTAAAAAATAATTCCTGACTCTCCCTGGAGGTCGAAATGCTTTTAAAGTTCATCCAAAAAGGTAGAAACCTGGGATGAGGTCATAGTGTGTGGGGAGATGTCAGATCAGAAAAAATAAGGCCACTCAAAGCGCAAAGAAGATAGAAAATCACCATCAGTTTATTCTGGAGCATTTTGGAGTGTATCAGCTAAGGCCTGAGCCACTAATAAGGCCTGTTCTGATGTGTCCAGACAGGCTTATTTAATTTTGTGTTAAGAAGTTCCAAATTTAAAACTAGGGCATTCAGATCTGGGAGAAATTACTAAACCCCATTGAATGGTATTTGACCAAGTCAATTTGACTGTCAGAATATACCAGACCTTCTACAAGCTGGCTGCTTCTGTTTCTGCATTTTGACTCTTCATGTTATCTTATTTGTTCTTTCCGTTAAACCACTCCGACGTAAGTCCTGGTCCATGCAAATACCCTTTTATTTCTCATTTCTCTGCTTTTGTCCATTGCTTAGAGTACGTATACTATTTTCAACTGGGGAGCTACTAAGGTAAATACAAGACAGCAGATATTTTGTTTCCTTCCTGTCTCTCCGTGTGTGTTTACCCGTGCCTACTAAATGCCAAGTGTGCTGTTTTTATTTCATCAAAGACAGACATACTCACAATTGTTGTTTAGTGTTTGTTTATTTGTCCTAAACTGTGAGCTCCTTGAGGACTGGCCTTAATGGTCTAGCATAATGCTAACACTTGGAGGTATCCAATAATTTTTTGTTAAATAACCAAGTATAAATTACCAAAGAGGAATGATCATGGTTTCTTCCTTTGTGGCTTGCATGTGCAGATAAAATGCACAAATTACAAGTTCCCGATGTCCTTAGCTTCACTTGTCCTTTGATACATTTTTGGCCTATTTTTCTCTAGACCTATCCCCATGAGCTATGATAATAGTATCGGTCCATCTTACTTGTTTGAGCTTCATGAAGCTACAATTAATATGGGTAACCTTGGCTTTTTGCTGTGACAGTTAGTTGTTTTGTATTCTAAAGAGACTATTTTATTTTTTAATTCTTATTTATTTATTTTTTTCTTTACATTATCGTGTTGGTTTTGCCATACATTGACATGAATCCGCCATGGGTGTAGAGAGGCTATTTTAAAGTAGGTAGACCTGGCGGCAAGGTTCTGGGTGATGATAAACAAAGCAAAATGAAGTTGGGTAAACAGTTCAGACCTTAGCAGTGGCATTGGGTGCCACTCAGTTGGAATTGGGATACATGTTGTGGTGATCTCAGGAGGAGAGAGATTATGTCAGATGTGCCAGAATAAAAAGGAATTCTTGAGTCATCCACGGATGAATTAGTCATCAACTAAAAATATAGAATATGCAAGGAAAATTATTGCAGGAGATGAAAAATAGAGCAATTGTGAATTTATAATTTAGTGCAATCAAGCATTTTTAGGCAAGTATCAGTAGGGTAGCAGACACAGCACAAATTCAAAGTTATGAGGATAAAAGAGAATATGGGCTAGAATCTGTGTTGGAATGTATGGATGGGGATGGTTTGTTTTTAAAATGAAAATCCAGTATACCTTAGGAAACCTAAAATGAAGTTAAACTATATATTTTATACCAACACACATGTGTAAAAATATAACCAGAGTTTAAAGTTGTTTAACAGATCTCATTCAGATGGCCACACTGCTCTTCTTCAGGTGCGAAAGTTGTTCAGTCGCTCAGACATGTCTGACTCTGAAACCCCATGGACTGCAGCACGCCAGGCTTCCCTGTCCATCACCTTCTCCTGGAGCTTGCTCAAACTCATGTCCATTGAGTTGGTGATGCCATCCAGCCATCTCATCCTCTTCATCCCCATCTCCTCTTGCCTTCAATCTTTCCCAGCATCAGGGTCTTTCCAATGAATCAGCTCTTCCATCAGGTGGCCAGAGTATTGGAGCTTCAGCATTAGTCCCTCAAATGAATATTCAGGGTTGATTTCCTTTAGGATTGACTGGTTTGATGTCCATGCAGTCCAAGGAACTCTCAAGATTCTTCTCCAACACCACAGTTCAAAAGCATCAATTCTTTGGTGCTTGGCCTTCTTTATGGTCCAACTCTCACATCCATACATGAACACTGGAAAAATCATACCTTTGACTAGATGGCCCTTTGTCAGCAAAGTAATCTCTCGGCTTTTTAATATGCTGTCTAGGTTGGTCATAGCTTTTCTTCCAAGGAACAAGCATATTTTAATTTCATGGCTGCAATCACCATCTGCAGTAATTTTGGAGCCCAAGGAAATAAAGTCTGACACTGTTTCCCCATCTATATGCCATGAAGTGATGGGACCGGGTGCCATGATCTTAGTTTTCTGAATGTTGAATTTTAAGCCAGCTTTTTCACTCTCCTCTTTCACTTTCATCAAGAGGCTCTTTAGTTCCTCTTCACTTGCTGCCACAAGGGTGGTGTCCTCTGCATATCTGAGGTTAGTGATGTTTCTTCCGGCAATCTTGCTTCCAGCTTGTGCTTCATCCAGCCCGGCGTTTCTCATGATGTACTCTGCATGTAAGTTAAATAAGCAGGGTGACAATATACAGCCTTGACGCACTCCTTTCCTAATTTTGCACCATTCTGTTGGTCCATGTCAATTGTAACTGTTGCTTTTTGTCCTGTATACAGATTTCTCAAGAGGCAGGTCAAGAATGGGTGGGATAAGAAGCAGTAAGTGTAAGTTTTGTACAGAGGTACTTGAGAGTCAGAAAGACTGGATTTGGTTTCATCACTTAGTGAATTAAGGGCTTCCCTGGTGGCTCAGCAGTAAAGAATCCGCCTGCCAATGAAGGAGATGCTGGTTCATTCTCTAGGTGGCGAAGATCCCTGGAGAAGCAAGTGGCAAGCCACTCCCATCTTCTTGCCTGGGCCATCCAGTGAGTAGAGCAGCCTGGCGGGCTGCAGTCCATGGGGGTTGCAAAAGAGCTGGACATGCCTTACCGACTGAACCACAAACTTACTGACGAGACAAATTACTTGACTTCTCTGAGGCATGATTTTTTTTCTTTTAAGAAGAGGAATAATAAAAATTCTCTCACAATAATATTGTATGAATTATATCAGAAATTTTGTGAAAAGCCTTTGTATAAGACCTGTAATGTAATACACACCTAGTGATGATCATTTTTCTTATTGAAGATCAGGCTCTTTTAGGTAAAATTTCTAAATAAGAGATGTTCAAAGATTAAAAGTATAAAAATATGTTTTCATCATTTAAATGATAATCTATTTTTAGAAAAACAAAAGAACATATTTGAAACTTGCCTATCTTCCTAAAATGAATAAAAAGAATAAAGGCTAAAATCTTATTCATAAAGCTCATTGTGATGATTATTTGTAATTACATTTTTGTTTTATGACAGCCATGGTGTGTAGTTTTTTTGAATCATTGCAACTGTTTGTCCCTATTGTAAATGACACTGCTTGTATGTCATAGAGTTTTATTCATTACTCTGCTTTTTTTCCCCTCATATTCATTTACTTTGCTTATTCGTTTAATGTATGACATCCAACGACCATCTCTTCTAATTTTTCGCTTCTATTCCACAGTATTCTTAGGCTGGGTTTGCTTTAAAATCTGCTTATAAAATAAGAAGACATATACTTAAAGTGAGCCCTGGACATCCTCTTGAAAGAGATGTACAGAGTCAAAGGATTTTGTGGCACAGAATTTGTTGAGAAATCATTTTTTTTCCTAGTTACCATGTGTATTTCCTTTATTTTGGAGTTTGAGACATAGGAATGCTAGATAAAAGAAGCATTACTATAATTATTTTCATTTGGTTCCTTTCTTATCCTACTGTTCATTGATTATATACTGATAAATTGTGATAGATGCATTGATATGAGAAATAAAGAAGGCCCTGTTGCCACTGTCTGTGTCAAACATGAGCAGTCAATCCGATTTCCAAGTCATTATAAATGATGGCAGGAGACAACCATTAAGAACAACAAGTGTCTGACCTAGAGGAGTGGAATGGGGGTGTGGGAGGGAGAAGATACAGGTGTCCTTAGAGCTGATTCAGTTGAGATAGGGCAGAGACCAGCACAGCATTGTAAAGCAATTATCCTCCATTTAAAAATAAATTTAAAACAAAGAACAGCAAATGTAAGTATTGCTTTATCAGATCCTCAGACTACTTGCATGTTTCGTTTGTTCTACTCAGACTATTATGATAATGTCATTTACTCTTTGATATTAAGCACCTTAAAGGCAAGTCTGTATGAGAAGTCATGTCTTTAGTACAAGAAATCCTGATGACATCTCCATGCATGAAGGTCAAACAGCTTGGTTCCTCTGTGTTCAAATTAAGCTGAGTGCTTACCTTCTTTCTTACAGATTCCAGATCCAAATAAACATTCTTCTCTTTAGATTGACTTGGGTGACACACTGCATGTGTCTCTGTATGTGTATGAATGTGTTTAACCATTCATACCAATGTCATTTATATATTATCTTCTGTAATAAATTATAAATTATAGTGTGACCAAGATGGAATCCACACTTTTTTTAGTAGTGTTCCTGATTCTAACTTTTCCAACTTCCTCTACCTATACTTCAAATGCTAGAAAAGTTACGTGTACCATAATGATCAAACTGACTAATAAATTGTATCTGAGCCACCTCCTTCTCTCAATGGTAGGTTTAAATTTTTTTTTATTGTTTTTGCCATACAATGTCATGATATCACCATGGGTTTACATATGCTTCCCCTCCAGAGCCCCCCTCCCTCCTCCCTCCCCCCCGGGAAATCTCGCTGCACCAGCCCCAAGCATCAATCCTGGGCTGGCCATTGATTAGACATATGATAATTAACTTGTTTCAATGCCCTTCTCCCATATCATCCCACCCTTACCCTCATCCACAAAGTCCATGAGTCTTAGTTAGTTCAAATAAAACTAACTGACTGAAGGAAGTGATTGAGCTCTTTAGGTGCCTTGTTAATTGTGAACAAATGGATTAATGGTATTTCTATACCATTCATAATTACAGTTTAAAAGTAGCAAATTAAAATACTACATGTGGGATCCTTAACTCTAGTTTTAATATCCATAAAGGCTAAAAATCCACATTTTCATCCTTTGTATAAAGTACTTGTTCTTACCACATGTCTTATCTAGTTAGTCTGCCAGCTTTCCTTGGTTGTATGTTAAATGCCACTTTATTTCACATTATTTTCCCAACTTTCACTTCTTCCTTTGACAAGATAGTAAACAGAAGAAAGTGTGAGAGACAATAGTGAGAAAGAGCCGGGTGACTCCGATGCGTCTTAGTGCTGCTGTCCTTGGCAGCCAAGCCTCTGCTGCCTCCGCGAGGGCATTCCTCGTTACGTTTTGACTTATGCTTGAAAGGATGGCCTCCTGAGCAATAACCGTAGTCACTATCTGTTGACTTTTTGCCACTTCCAGGCACTTGGTTAAGTACTTTACATATGTCATTGTGAATCTCTGCAGTCACCCTGGAAGGATGACTTGGACGGCTATTTGGATGAGGAAATTAGACCCTGTGCAGTTTAAATAAAGGAATGAAGTCTCAGAGCCACTAGGTAGTTGAGATAGGATTGAACACTGGTCTTTCATCTTTCTTATATAACTCTTCCTATAGCTGCCTGCACTCTTTCTGTTTGTAACCATTAATAATCAGCAGTTCCTCCCAACTGCCACTAACCAGAAAAAGGAAACGTGGGGTACACTTTAAGGAGGGAGATGTAACAAAACCTTAAAATAGATGTAATCTTTGTGTCAGCTAAATATTGTCAGAAGAGATCAGGATTAGTTGGAGTTTATTTTTGTTTTTAATTATCCCTATCCCAAAATATGCTATACTAATTAGCCAATCATATCTTTGCAGGAATCAGAATGTATTTTTTTTTAAAAAAACCTTTTTAGGAAAAGTACAATTTAAAGACTTTTTAGAAAAAGAATAGTGAACAGAAAATAGTATATGAAAAACATGAAGCTTATAGTTTACTCGTAAAGGTTATTCATTCTATAAAATTTCTATTTCTTTGAATGTTTTGAATAGAGCATCTTCCCTGCCATTGATCCAGTGAAGGAGTGAGGCTTGAGACCCATCTACTCTTTGCTCCTGGGGAGAGTCATCTGCCCCTCACACCTTAGTAAGGGGTGAACTTAATGCCCAACCCCCATTGACAGTTGGCAGAATTCCTTCCTGTTTATTTGGAAACATATGCTTCCCTGGTAGCTCAGATGGTAAAGAATCTGCATGCAATGCAGGAGACCCAGGTTCGATCCCTGGGTCAGGAAGATCCCCTGGAGAAGGGGTATGGCAACCCACTCCAGTATTCTTACCTAGAGAATTCCATGGACAGAGGAGCCTGGCAGACTATAGTCCATGAGGTTGCAGAGTCGGACAAGGATTGAGCAACTATTGCTTCCACTTGCTCATAATAAATAGAGTGCCAATTTAGATCTAGATAAGTGTGATTAGTAATTACAACTCTTTTTTTTTAATTTTCTTTATTGTGTTGGTTATGCCATACATTGACATGAATCCACCATGGGTATACATATGCTCCCCCTCCAGAACCACCCTCCCTCCTCCCTCCCAATTCCCTCCCCCTGGGTGATCCCGACGCACCAGCCCTGAGCATCAAACCCGGGCTGCCGATTGATTTCACATATGATAATTAACATGTTTCAATGCCATTCTCCCATATCATCCCACCCTTGCCCTCTTCCACAGAGTTCACGAGACTGTTCTATACATCTGCATTTCTTTTGCTGTCCCACATGCTGGGTTCTCGTTACCATCTTTCTAAATTCCATATATATGCATTAGTATACTGTTTATTTGTTTTTCCTTCTGGCTTACTTAACTCTGGATAATAGGCTCCAGTTCCGTCCACCTGAGTAGAACTGATTCAAATGAATTTTTTTTTTAATGCTGAGTAATATTCCATTGTGTATATGTACCACAGCTTTCTTATCCATTCATCAGTTGATGGGCATCTAGGTTGCTTCCATGTCCTGGCTATTGTAAACAATGCGGTGATGAACATTGGGGTACACGTGTCTCTTTCAATTCTGGTTTCCTCGGTGTGTATGCCCAGCAGCGGGATTGCTGGGTCATATGGCAGTTCTGTTTTCTGTTTTTTAAGGAATCTCCACACTGTTTTCCATATTGGCTGTACTAGTTTGCATTCCCACCAACAGTGTAAATCTCAAAAATATACAAGCAACTCCTGCAGCTCCATTCTAGAGAAATAAATGACCCAATCAAAAAGTGGGCCAAAGAACTTAACAGACATTTCTCCAAAGAAGACATAAAAATGGCTACCAAATACATGAAAAGATGTTCAACATCACTCATTATCAGAGAAATGCAAATCAAAACCACAATGAGGTACCACTTTACACCAGTCAGAATGGCTGCCATCCAAAAGTCTACAAGCAATAAATGCTGGAGAGGATGTGGAGAAAAGGGAACCCTCTTACACTGTTGGTGGGAATTACGATTCTTAAGTCTTATAACCACATAGCTTTTTCAGTCTTGTTACCTTATTTGCAAAATGGGAGGTCATTACAAGGATTTCATGAATGACAATTTATGTATATATAAATGTATATATAATTTTTTATCATCTATGTCATCCTCTCTCTCTACTCTTCCATTCACACCTGTCATCATATATATTTATTTTATTTTTGGCATCATCTAATCTGAAAATTGACAGCCATCACAGTTCCTTAAGAATAAAATATGGGGTTGTAAAAAATAAAATCAAAATCTGAATCTTAGCTCTGTCATCTCCTAAGTTTGAACCTTGGTAAAGTCACTTAGTCTTTCTATACTCCAAATTTATCTTTTGTCATATGGGGATATTAATAGTTGCAGATGTACACTGTTGATGTGAACATTAAATGAAGTTGTTAATTACAGGAGAAATTAGCATTGTGCTGGGCATAGAGTAGGCCTACAATTGGCAATTGAAATATGTTAGTTTGCCACTCCCTTTTCCTTCCTCAGAGCTTTAAATTATAGAGTTTGGCAAAGGATCTTGCACACTGGTGTCTATTATTGTAACCCAGTGTTTTTCATACTTAAGTTTCAGCTCCTTTAAGAGGGAAAGCATTAAGAAGAAAAGTAGAACCTTGCTACTGACTTCAGTACAGTTCAGTTGCTCAGTCGTGTCTGACTCTTTGCGATCCCATGGACTGCAGCACTCCAGGCCTCCCTGTCCATCACCAACTCCCAGAGTTTACTCAAACTCATGTCCATTGAGTCGGTGATGCCATCCAACCATTGCATCCTCTGTCGTCCCCTTCTCCTCTAGCCTTCAATCTTTCCCAGCATCAGGGTCTTTTCCAAGGAGTCAGCTCTTGGCATCAGGTGGCCAAAATATTGGAGTTTCAACTTCAACATCAGTCCTTCCAATGAATATTCAGGAGTGATCTCCTTTAGGATGGACTCATTGGATCTCCTTGCAGTTCAAGGGACTCTCAAGAGTCTTCTCCAACACCACAGTTCACAAGCATTAATTCTTCAGCATTTAGCTTTCTTTATAGTCCAACTCTCACATCCATACATGACCACTGGAAAAACCATCACCTTGACTAGACAGGCCTTTGTTGGCAAACTAACATCTTTGCTTTCTAATATGCTGTCTAGGTTGACCATAACTTTTCTTCCAAGGAGTAAGCATCTTTTAATTTCATGGCTGCAATCACCATCTGCAGTGATTTTGGAGCCCAAAGAATAAAGTCTGTCACTATCTCCCCATATATTTGCCATGAAGTGATGGGACCAGATACCGTGATCTTAGTTTTCTGAATGCTGAGCTTTAAGCCAACTTTTTCACTCCCCTTTTTCACTTTCATCAAGAGGTTCTTTAGTTCTTCTTTGCTTTCTGCCATAATGGTGGTGTCACCTACATATCTGCTATAATTGATATTATTGATGAAGCTTGTGCTTCATCCAGCCTAGGGTTTCTCATGATGCACTCTGCATATAAGTTAAATAAGCAGAGTGACAATATATAGCCTTAACGTACTCCTTCCCTGATTTGGAACCAGTCTGTTGTTCCATGTCCAGTTCTAACTGTTGCTTCCTGACCTGCGTACAGATTTTTCAAGAGGCTGGTCAGGTGGTCTGGTATTCTCGTCTCTTTAAGAATTTTCCACAGTTTGTGGTGATCCACACATTCAAAGGCTTTGGCATGGTCAATAAAGCAGAAATAGACGTTTTTCTGGAATTCTCTTGCTTTAACAATGATCCAGCGGATGTTGGCAATTTGATCTCTGGTTCCTCTACCTTTTCTAAAACCAACTTGAACATCTGGAAGTTCACAATTCACGTGCTGTTGAAACCTGGTTGAATTTTGAGCATTACTTTATTCGCGTGTGCTGCTGCTGCTAAGTCACTTCAGTTGTGTCCGACTCTGTGCGACCCCATAGACGGCAGCCCACCAGGCTCCCCCGTTCCTGGGTTCTCCAGATAAGAACACTGGAGGGGGTTTGCCATTTCCTTCTCCATTGCAGGAAAGTGAAAAGTGAGAGTGAAGTTGCTCAGTCATGTCTGACTCTTAGCAACCCCATGGACTGCAGCCTACCAGGCTCCTCCATCCATGGGATTTTTCTAGGCAACAGTACTGGAGTGGGGAGCCAGTGCCTTCTCCGACTAGCATGTGAGATGAGTGCAATTGTGCAGTAGTTTGAACATTCTTTGGCATTGCCTTTCTTTAGGATTAGAGTGAAAACTGACTTACATTTTTAAAAATTGTATTAACAATATTTAAAATAAAAGGCAGTAGATTATGAATTAATTGCTAATGTTTGTAAGGCCTATCCAATTATAAGTGAAGCAGATTTCCAAATAAAGCTTAAATGAGTTTACAGCCAATAAAATTCAAATAAAGTCATTCATTTATTGTGGTTGATGATGCTATTTTTCTGAAATTAAATCATAGTGTGCTACGTGAGTTTAACATTGACTATGATTTTGCATTTAGCAAATGGGTTATCTTTGAAATCAGTTGACAAAGTTTGACAAAATTTGACTTCATTATGAGCCCTGTTATCAAAGAATAGCAGATCACTGTTTGAAAATCCTTCCTTATTTAAAGACTAATACAAGAATAAAAAATAAAGCCTCTCATAGACAAGAAGCAAGTTACAGGGCAGTGTAAAGTAAAGAGTTTTGCTTTTCTTTTGGTTTGTTTTTTTTTAGTCATGCTAAAAGAAACAAGACTTTTATTATGCTAAGCCCCCTCTTGAAAGAAGAAAAAGAAAACTATCAGTAAGATAAAAATCAATGTTATTACCCTATATCTGAAGAACCCTTTCCTTTTTGTTGTATCTTAGGGTACATTTTTATTTTAATAGGTACACGTCTGGTTCACTTTTATATTCCCTTTAATGCCTAGCATATGTAATAGATATTCCAAGTCATTTACTGAAGGAAGTAGTGATTTAAATCTCTGAAGTATATTTTCAAAGCTACTTCACTCTTATCTCCCAGGAGCAGTTTAGGCAGCCTATGTATAAGGAAATGAATGAATTAAATAATATTTTTAAGCATGTATGATTTCTAAGTTCTCATGATTTGAATCTAATGCAAGAGTAAGTAATGAATGGGATTAGGAAAAATGTCAAATTTCATGTAGGTGATTGTGTGGTGTTGGATTGATATTTAAGACCCAAGATTCAACAAGGGAGAATAAATTGACTACATGACATAGGATGATAAGTGAGAATGTTAATGAAAGTATTTATAATTTTAAAAGTGAAGGAAAATGTCGAAAGAATAGCATATTCATGGATTTTGAGAAATGAGAAAGTATGAACAGTTGAAAAAGAAGTTTGGCAATGATAAGGTAGCAAAGACATTTCACAAATAGAAAAACACCAGCTTTTGGACTTGTACTTCAGCATTCATTGCTATTATTTAATTTTTTATTCTTGAGTCCACATTTAGTTAGATGTTAGTTGAGGTAAAAGAGGACATATATCTTTTCAACTGACAAATCAAAGCATATTCTTAGCAAAAAGAATAGCCAGAAACATTTGAATTTAAGAGTTGAGATATTTTCTGAAAATCTCCCAAGTTTTCTAGTTTATTTAAAGATAGGAAGTAATATGTAAAGTTTAAATGTTAATTACCTATGAATGACCTTTCTGAACTGCCCTTTTGGAAGGCTTGTCTCTGAGACAGCTTTAAGGAATTTCAGAGAGTATGTTTTTCCAAATAAAATTGATTTATAAAAAGGTCATCTACATGACTTAGAGATACATGGGTCAGGCAAGTTGATAAGTAATTGCAAATTAAATGTTAACAGTTTAGGAGGTCTTTAAGAAAAGCCTGCATGGCATTTAGGTAACATCAGCTTTTAAAGGAATCAACAAGGCACTGAAACGTCCATGAAACAGTTTTTTCTAGAGTGGATTTCAATCCGAAGTCAGCCAATGTGTTTTAAATATATTGATAACCTTAGAAAAATAGAGAGTACCAGCTATTTGTAAAACAAAGAACAATTATTACATCCCTGTAATATCATGATTAAATATAACAACACCCAACATGTTGTTATTTTATGACTGTTTATCTTTCTATGATCATTCTGGACATACAGATCTAAAGCTTGCTTCTTGCTATTTATATATTTTACATTTTGTTGCCAATAGAGAAGTAACAATGGCAAAGCAGGATCAAATGCTCACTGTATGCAAGGAACTATGCTAAGCCCCACTTACACATATCATGAATATTTCCATATCATTTATTATAGGTATATACAGTGCAAATTAATATCTAGAATAGGAATATGTCAGCATGATACAGGTGACTCTGTCACAGCCATCTCTAGGCATTTATTTTATTTCTAAATTTACTGTGATACACATATATAATTTATACATGTATATCCAGCATATACATAAGATGACTTTTTGTAGTCAGATCTTTCATGCATCTTAAATCATTACTTTGGAATAAGTTATTAGAAGCAGAACTGAGTCAAAACACATATTCCATTGAAACATCATTATTTTATTGTTATATCAGAAAGATATAAAAATAGTGAGGTTTTGGTAGGATTGATAAATTATCATCCAGTAATCTCATCCAGTTTATAGTCCCATTAGTAGTTCATGACACGTATTTCCTACACCCTTACTGACACTGGAAGTAGAATCTATCTTATTCACATTTGCAATATACCCAGAACTTTGCCTGACAAAGCACATACGGAAAAATATTTGTTGAATAATGAACTTTTCTACAAAATAGGAATAAACTCACAGACATAGAAAACAGATTTCTGCTTGCCATGGGGGAGGTGTTGGGGAAGGGATGGATTGGGAGTTTGGGATTAGCAGATGCAAACTTTTGTAAGTAGATTGGATAAACAACACAGAGCACAGTGATAAATCATAATGGGAAATAATATGGAAAAAATAAACATATATGTATAACTGAATCACTTTGCTATACAGCAGAAATTAACACAACACTGTAAATCAACCATACAATAAATTAATAAAATAAACTAAAAAATTATTGAATGAATAAGATATAGCATTTATTTATAATGCTGATTTTTATAGCCCATAATATTCTAAAGTTTTTGATTTTTCTTAACTGACTTGTTTTCAGGAAAAGTTTTCAATTTTTTCTTTGACTATTTTCAAAGAAAAGCATCTCTGTATTATGATAACACGTCTACACATCTGTAGCCTATATAATAGCATTTTTTTCATTCTGTCATTAGAATAGTGTTCTGTACTTTCATTAATATGTACTTGACCTAAATTTTCACAGCTGCTGCTGCTGCTGCTAAGTCGCTTCAGTTGTGTCCGACTCTGTGTGACCCCATAGACGGCAGCCCCCAAGGCTCCCCCGTCTCTGAGATTCTCCAGGCAAGAACACTGGAGTGGGTTGCCATTTCCTTCTCCAGTGCATGAAAGTGAAAAGCAAAAGGGAAGTCGCTCAGTCGTGTCCGACTCTTAGAGACCCCCATGGACTGCAGCCTACCAGGCTCCTTTGTCCATGGGATTTTCCAGGCAAGAGTACTGGAGTGGGTTGCCACTGCCTTCTCTGAATTTTCACAGCTAGAAATAATTAAATCAGAAACCACACTCCTTCGCCATTTTTTTAAGCAAAAACTACCACTATTTTATCTATAATTGAAATAGTTCTTATGTCTACCTATCTACTTCCTTTTGTTCTCTACCTTCAAGGAGTAGGAATATGACATGAAACCATATTTGAAGGTCATGTAATCCAAGCAGTGTTTCTTTTCCTTTGTGTAATGTGCCAGATTATCATTTAATCAGCATTTCTCTTTTCCTAAATTAACATAGACAAACTTTCTTTGGCATGTCTTATTTTGAGGTAGGGAGGGGTTGATAAACATGGACAGCAGTAAAGTTTGGAGATGACAGTTTCTTCTTTGTATCTAACAACTTCACTCAACTATTTATATATTAATTTATGTCTTTGTTATATAAGTCTGACCCAGTGATATTTTAGGAAAACTCAGGTAATAAAGCAAACTAAGATCCTGGGTGTATTTAAGCACAACAGAAGTGGAAGAGAACACTGCATATATCACTTATATACATAGTGATTCAGTTCCAATGAGCGGGGGAAATCTGTTCTCGATTTTATTCTTTTTTTAACTTTTGATCAGATTATGTATATTTATTTAGAAGACATTTATAGCACTAGCCAATGATAAATACATTTAATCTGTTATCAGTTGACCCTAGTTTTTCACACAGAACTGTGAAGTCTCATTGATAAATATAGGTCAACTTTACCAGATCATAAAGTGCTTATTGATAAGTGGTTATTTGGACTAGACCTTTCAGGATATTTTGACAGAGCCCACACTTAGCTGTCATTTTTTTTTCCAGTAGTATTGGTTGATCAAAAGCTATAATGAATTGAGGGATGCTTTTAAATGTTTCTGTATGTTATTAATCACTGCAATATTCTCCATAGTGGCCGTACTGGTTTGCAGTTCCTTTTTCCCCATACCCTCTCCAGCATTTATTGTTTGTAGACTTTTTAATGATAGCCATTCTGACTGGCCAAAGAATTGATGCTTTTGAACAGTGGTGTTGGAGAAGACTCTTGAGAGTCCCTTGGACTGCAAGGAGATCCAACCAGTCCATCCTAAAGGAAATCGGTCCTGAATACTCATTGGATGGACTGATGCTGAAGCTGAAACTCCAATACTTTGTCCACCTGGTGTAAAGAACTGGCTCATTGGAAAAGACCCTGATGCTGACAAAGATTGAAGGCTCAAGGAGAAGGGGATTACAGAGGATGAGATGGTTGGATGGCATCACCGATGTGAGGGACATGAGTTTGAGTAAATTCCAGGAGTTGATGATGGACAGGGAAGCCTGGTGTGTTGGGGTCACAAAGAGTCGGACACGATTGAGTGACTGAACTGAACTGATTCTGATTGACATGAGATGATACCTCATTGTGGTTTTGATTTGTATTTCTCTAATAATGAGTGATGTTGAGCATCTTTTCATGTGTTTATTAGTCATCTGTATGTCTTTGCAGAAATGTCTGATTAGTTCTTTTGCCCACTTTTTGATTGGGCTGTTCATTTTTCTGGTATTGAGCTGCTTGTATATTTTGGAGATTAATTATTTGTCAGTTTCATTCGTTATTATTTTCTCCCATTCTGAAGGCAGCAATACTATATTTTTAAAGTGTATTTTCCCTTGATTGTTAAAATGAAGCACTTGATATAATACGCATTTATTAGAGGCTTCATTTGAGCTATAAATAGCATCCTGGAGAAGGCCTTTAAGGAATGTAAACCTCACTCTTATTTCACTAAAATTAATTGAGCACACACAGACAAAATAAGCAAGGAAAACAGGAGGAAACAGAGTGAAAACCTTCCCTGACTGTATCGGTGGCTTGACTCTGTGGTGTCTCAGTAGCAGTGGCAGCCTTCAGTGTGAGAGAAGCTGGAGGGGTCACTACTGTAGCTCATAAATACTGAGGAGCGTGGTCTTCCTCTAGAGACGGTGCCTGCCAATTTATGTGGATTCTGGCTGCCAAGAGACAAAGTTTGGCCCTTTTAAATTATGTTCACTGGTCTGACACATGCTAGGTTTATGATAAAATGCTGTCTTTTGTGGCAGAAAAATTCTACTTAAAACATTTAGGCCTTTTAAAATTTAATTATCTTTCTAAATGATGACAAATATGGGCAGCTTTCAAATTGAGGGTGTTTTTTTCCTTTTGTCTGTTTTTTTTTTTTTTTTGGTCAGCATTCACATTGAAAATTCTAAATAATGATGCTTTCTCCCAGATAGTCAGAACAACCTAAGACTGAAGTCTTACTTCTAGAATACGTTCACGCTGCCAAAAATTCTGAAGGCTTAAATTTTCAATTCTGGGGTATTTGGCTTTGTGCAAAGAACTAGTAGAACTGGGGGAGGGCCAAGAGGAGGCCAGAGCTTCCTGAACCACCATACTGACTTCCTTCCTTCTGGTACATCCTCTGTCCTGGTGGACTCCGCTAAGCTCTTCCAAACCATTGAGTGATAAAGAGGTCTTTCTTTATTCAAGACATCATGAGCCTGAAAATCAATTAGTATGGTATGCCTTAAGGTTCTAGCCTTCCAAAAAGAAAGGCTTTTTAAAAAAGCTACATGAAGTAGGAAAGCAGTAGTTTATACCATTTTAGTGTAAATGGTTCAATATGTAGATAGTTACCTCATTATACTTAACTGTTAATTAAATATTAAGTAGTTGAAATAGAAGTGCTAAATAGTTATTTCAAACAGAGAGGTAACATGCTCTTATTCATTGTATATATAGTATTTACAGAGGGGAAAATCCATTCTTGACTTGGGATCAGCAGTGAACAGAGCATGGAGCTGTCCTCATAGAACTTATGTTTTTGTGGGCTTAAGATTGAGATCCCTTAAGGAGTGGATTCTTCTGTGATTTATGTGTGAAGCTGCAACCTGAGGTTACTTTAGAAAAGCTTTACAATGCAGAGAACTGCTTCAAAGAAGAGCAATTGATATCACTTTTCCTACTCTTCTCCCCTCCCTCTTCTTTTACATTTCTTTTGCTTGCAATATAATTCAAGATTACATTTTTTATTTTATAAAGAGTAGGTGGTACTATTTGTACCCAATGTTCTATGTATTATGATTGTCAATTATTCTATCCCCTGAAAAATATGGACACTCTCTTTTTCTTAAAAATTGGTTTTTGAAAAGCTATTATAAATCTTATTGAAGAAACTTTATCTGAATATTTTCTTTGTCTTGTCTGACCATTGAGACCAATTAAAGATGATAAGCTTCTTTTTATTTCGTTTTAGACAACATTCAATGACTAATTCAATAAAAGGTCTTTCATTTGCCTTTTATTTTTAATTTTGTCATGGCCCTTAGGCAGCTAGTTACAATTTCATTTTCTTATTTTTGAGAAGAGACAACATAATAAATATTGCTAAGAAAAAGGAAAATTGCTTTCCTTGTCCTTCTGAAGTGTGCATTATCGACCTTTAATCGATTATGCAGTTATTCATACCTTGTTCAGCGGGGGCACAGACAATAAAGAATCTGCCTGCAGTGTAGGAGACCCAGGTTTGATCCCTAGATCAGGAAGATCCCTTGGAGAAGGGAATAGCAATCCATTCCCGTATCTTGCCTGGAGAATCCCATGGACAGAGGAGCCTGGCAGGCTGCAGTCCATGGGGTCACAAAGAGTCAGACACGACTGAGCAACTAACACTTTCAGTTTTCATACCTTGTTTGAAGTGAACAAGTGATATGCAGGTGGGATATGGATCCTACCTTGGGATTCAGTGGAACAAGGTAATAGCGGCAGGAAGAGGGGTGCTGAGGTCTAGGGTAAGCCTTAGCGATCCTGCTGCCCTTACCTTGGTCTGAGCTGCCTGACCTTTCACCCGAGATTTTTCTAACTGTCCTTCCTGCTTCTGTCCCTGGCTTCTGGCAGTCTGTTCTCAATACAGCAGCTTGAACGGTTCTAAATTGTGTCAGTCATATCATTTAGCCTCTCAGAGTCCTCTGGTTTATTATCTGTCACTCTTAGAAAGAATATAAGCTCCCCTAGACGAGTGTGTTTTATGTC
Organism: Antilocapra americana; assembly: GCA_007570785.1. Taxonomy (NCBI): domain Eukaryota; kingdom Metazoa; phylum Chordata; class Mammalia; order Artiodactyla; family Antilocapridae; genus Antilocapra; species Antilocapra americana. The sequence goes on along the minus strand of ML661325.1, from coordinate 18,226,920 downwards.
CTCGGTCACTACTATATCCCCAGCTTTTGGAAGAATCCTTGTCATATGATAATTGTTTCTTCACATTTCTTTAAATGAATGAATTCTGGAAGCAGTTTGTTCTAAGGCTAGAAGTTTGACGATTATCAGCCTGCAGACAGTGATTGAAAACATGGAAAAAGACAGATCAGTTATTGGGTGAATCAAAGAGAGTCTTCTTCAGCCTCCCAGAGAAATTTTCAAAAAAAGATATGTGAACTGGTTGCATTAATTGATGCATGGTCCTCTCCTGCCGTAGGTTTATCATTTAGGATCTTGGCAGAACTTACCCCATAAGGTTCAAGAGAAAGTACTTTAATGATCTTGAAAGTACTTTAATGAAAGGACTCCATGCTAAAGTATGATTAAGACTGGAGACCAGCAACAGCAGGAGACCAATACCACCACAAGAGCTGTGACCAAGGAGAGGGAACTAGTAATACAAGTCTAGGGAGATAGGAAGCTGTAGAAGAAGGGCCAACATTGAAAGTCTACTCAGGAAGGAATGCCGCTTCTCTCAGAGATGCGACTCTGAAATGGGAAGGTAGGAGAGAAAAATATGCTAAACTCTCTTCTACAGCCCCTCCCCTATTGCCTCCCATTAGCCAAACCCAGCTAAAAGCCAGGCAAAAAGGGACACCTACCACTGCCCCCTTTAGGGGGTCAGCCTTTTTGGGCCTAGACTGTAGAGCAGGGCAGAGAAGTGTAGAGACTGGGCCTTGCTTTCCAGTGAAGTGCCAGTGAAGGGAAACAGGGAGACCCAGTGGATATGTGCCATACAATAGAATTATACTTCTCATTTTCTCAGTGATCAGACCAAACCTGGAATACTGTGCTTTTTCTGGGCACTGCTATTTTACATGGTCATACAAGCTATTTCATGTAAGTCATTGTGAATGTAGGAACTGGGGTTATTGAGTTTCAGAATACATGATTATAGAAAACGTACAAAATTGGCTATATAATTTGCAAGACCCACTGGAAAATGAAGTTGTGGGATCAGTATTAAAAAATCATTACACCTGTCAGGACAATGACATCAGAGGATTAAACCAAGCATGTTGCCATTCTAAGTCATGCTCCTAGATTGTATGCCCATGAAGGCAGACCTAGGAACATGTTAACTCCATCAAACATTTGAAGGACTGGCATGTGGATGATGCGGTCTACAGGTGAATCGTAGTATGTGTCTTAACATGGTACAACCCAGATCCAAGGTAGAGCATTTTATCAAATATTTTTTGTTTGGCGTTCTTGATTTCTTTCTAAGTTGATCTGTTTAACAGCAGAAGATCCTTCCTGTAAGCTGGGATGGCGTGTGCTGAATTTAGCTACAATCTCTCAGAGGTGTTACAGAAAGGATTAAGTAAAATGTTGAATGATTTGAATGTTTCCAACACTAACGATTATAGACTAACATTTTTGGTGAAAACTTTATCAGGAAATGATGTGTTATTCTAATTCAGTTCAGTTCAGTTCAGTCACTCAGTTGTGTCCAACTCTTGCGACCCCATGAGTTGCAGCATGACAGGCTTCCCTGTCCATCACCAGCTCCCAGAGTCTAACCAAACCCACCTATATTGAGTCCATGATGCTATCCAGCCGTCTCATCTTCTGTCGTCCCCTTCTCCTCCTGCCCCTAATCCTTCCCAGCATTAGGGTCTTTTCCAAAGACTTGTTGGATCTCCTTGCAGTCCAAGGGACTCTCAAGAGTCTTCTCCAACACCACAGTTCAAAAGCATCAATTCTTCAGCACGCAGCTTTCTTCACCATCCAACTCTCACATCCATACATGACTACTGGAAAAACCATAGCCTTGACGAGACAGACCTTTGTTGGCAAACTAATGTCTCTGCTTTTATTTATTTATTTATTTTTTCTTTACATTATTGTGTTGGTTTTGCCATACAGTGACACGAATCTGCCACGGGTATACATGTGTTTCCCATTCTGAACCCCCCTCCCACTTCGCTCCCGATTCCGTCCCTCTGGGTCATCCCGGTGCACCAGCCCTGAGCACCCTGTATCAAGCATTAAACCTGGGCTCGTGATTGGTTTCGCATATGATAATTTACATGTTTCAATGCCATTCTCCCATATCATCCCACCCTTGCCCTCTCCCATAGAGTCCAAAAGATTGTTCTATACATCTGCGTCTCTTTTGCTGTCTTGCATACAGGGTTATCATTACCATCTTTCTAAATTCCATATATATGTGTTAGTATTCTGTATTGTTGTTTTTCCTTCTGGCTTACTTCACTCTGTATAATAGGCATCAGTTTCGTCCACCTCAGTAGAACTGATTCAAATGTATTCTTTTTAATGGCTGAGTAATATTCCATTGTGTATATATACCACAGCTTTCTTATCCATTTGTCTGTTGATGGACATCTAGGTTGCTTCCATGTCCTGGCTATTGTAAACAATGCGGCAATGAACATTGGGGTACACGTATCTTTCAATTCTGATTTCCTTAGTGTGTATGCCCAGCAGTGGGATTACTGGGTCATATGGCAGTTCTATTTCCAGTTTTTTCAGGAACCTCCTCCACACTGTTCTCCATAGTGGCTGTACTAGTTTGCATTCCCACCAACAGTGTAAGAGGGTTCCCTTTTCTCCACATCCTCTCCAGCATTTATTGCTTGTAGACTTTTGGATGGCAGCCATTCTGACTGGTGTAAAGTGGGACCTCATTGTGGTTTTGATTTGCATTTCTCTGATAATGAGTGATGTTGAGCATCTTTTCATGTGTTTGTTAGCCATTTTTATGTCTTCTTTGGAGAAATATCTGTTTAGTTTTTTGGCCCAATTTTTGATTGGGTCGTTTATTTTTCTGGAATGGAGCTGCAGGAATTGCTTGTATATTTTTGAGATTAAATGTTTGTCTGTTGCTTCGTTTGCTAATATTTTCTCCCATTCTGAAGGCTGTCTTTTCACATTGCTTATAGTTTCCTTTGTTGTGCAGAAGCTTTTAATTAGGTCCCATTTGTTTATTTGTGCTTTTATTTCCAATATTCTGGGAGGTGGGTCATAGAGGATCCTGCTTTGGTTTATGTCGGAGAGTGTTTTGCCTATGTTTTCCTCTAGGAGTTTTATAGTTTCTGGTCTTATGTTTAGATCTTTGATCCATTTTGAGTTTATTTTTGTGTATGGTGTTAGAAAGTGTTCTAGTTTCATTCTTTTGCAAGTGGCTGTCCAGTTTTCCCATCAACACTTGTTAAAGAGATTGTCTTTTCTCCATTGTATATTCTTGCCTCCTTTGTCAAAGATAAGGTGTCCATAGGTGCGAGGATTTATCTCTGGGCTTTCTATTTTGTTTCATTGATCTATATTTCTGTCTTTGTGCCAGTACCATACTGTCTTGATGACTGTGGCTTTGTAGTTGTCTCTGCTTTTAAATATGCTATCTAGGTTGGTCATAACTTTCCATCCAAGGAGTAAGCGTCTATTAATTTCATGGCTGCAATCACCATCTGCAGTGATTTTGGAGCCCCCCAAAATAAAATCAGCCACTGTTTCTACTGTTTCCCCACCTATTTCCCATGAAGTAATGGGACCAGAGGCCATGAAATTAGTTTTCTGAATGTTGAGCTTTAAGCCAGCTTTTTGTTCTCCTCTTTCACTTTCATCAAGAGGCTTTTTAGTTCCTCTTTACTTTCTGCAATAAGGGTGGTATCGTCTGCATATCTGAGGTTATTGATATTTCTCTCGGCAATGTTGATTCCAGCTTGTGCTTCCTCCAGCCCAGCGTTTCTCATGATGTACTCTGCATATAAGTTAAATAAGCAGGATAACAATATACAGCCTTGATGTACTCATTTTCCTATTTGGAACCAGTCTGTTGTTCCATGTCCAGTTCTAACTGTTGCTTCCTGACCTCCATACAGGTTTCTCAAGAGACAGGTCAGGTGGTCTGATATTCCCATCTTTTTAAGAATTTTTCACAGTTTATTTTGATCTACACAGTTGAAGGCTTTGGCGTAGTCAATAAAGCAGAAATAGATGTTATTCTGGAAATCTCTTGCTTTTTTCATGATTCAGCAGATGTTGGCAATTTGATCTCTGGTTCCTCTGCCTTTCCTAAAACCAGCTTGAACATCTGGAAGTTCACAGTTCTCGTATTTCTGAAGCCTGGCTTGGAGAATTTTTAACTTTACTTTACTAGCATGTGAGATGAGTGTGATTGTGTGTCAGTTTGAACATTCTTCGGCATTGCCTTTCTTTGGGATTAGAATGAAAACTGACATTTTCCAGTCCTGTGGCCACTGCTGAGTTTTCCAAATTAGCTGGCATATTGATTGCAGCACTTTCATAGCATCATCTTTTAGGATTTGAAATAGCTCAGATGGAATTCCATCGTCTTGACTAGCTTTATTCATAGTGGTGCCTCTTCCTATGGCCCACTTGACTTCACATTCAAGGATGTCTGGCCCTAGGTGAGTGATCGCACCATTATTGTTATTTGGGTCATTAGGATCTTTTTTGTACAGTTCTTCTGTGTATTCTTGCCATCTCTGTTTAATATCTTCTGCTTCTGTTAGGTCCATACCATTTCTGTCCTTTATTGAGCCCATCTTTGCTTAAATGTTCCCTTGGTATCTCTAACTCTTTGAAGAGATCTCTAGTCTTTCCCATTCTGTTGTTTTCCTCTATTTCTTTGTGTTGATTGCTGAGTAAGGCTTTCTTATCTCTCTGTGCTATTGTTTGGAACTCTGCGTTGAGATGGGAATATCTTTCCTTTCCTCCTTTGCCCTTAGCTTCTATTCTTTTCTCAGCTGTTTGTAATGCCTCCTCAGACAATCATATTGTCATTTGCATTTCTTTTTCTTGAGGCTGGTCTTGATCACTGCCCTCCTATACAGTGTCAGGAGCCTCTGTCCATTGTTCTTCAGCCACTGTCTCTCTCAGATCTAATGTCTTGAGTCTATTTGTCACTTCCACTGTAGAATCATAAGGATTTAATTTAGGTCATGCCTGAATTGTCCAGTGGTTTCCCCTTATTTCTTCAGTTTAAATCTTAATTTGACAATAAGGAGTTCATGATCTGAGCCGCAGTCAGCTCCCAGTCTTGTGTTTGCTGACTGTATAGAGCTTCTCCATGTTTGGCTGCAAAGAATATAATCAATCTGATTTCAGTGTCAACCATATGGTGATGTCCACGTGTAGAGTCTTCTCTTGTGTTGTTGGAAGAGGATGTTTGCTATGAACAGTGTGTTCTATTGGCAGAACTCTGTTAGCCTTTGCCCTGTTTCATTTTGTACTCCAAGGTCAAATTTGCCTGTTACTCCAGGTATTTCTTGACTTTCTACTTTTGCATTCCAGTCGCCTATAATGAAAAGGACATCTTTTTTGGGTGTTAGTTCTAGAATGTCTTGTAGGTCTTCATAGAACCGTTCAACTTCAGATTCTTCAACATTACTGGTCGGGGCATAGACTTGGATTACTGTGAAATTGAATGGTTTGCCTTCAAAACAGAGATCATTCTATTGTTTTTGAGGCTGCACTCAAGTACTGCATTTTGAACTTTTTTATTGACTATGGTGGCTATTCCATTTCTTTGGAGATTCTTGCCCATAGTAGTAGGGATAATGGTCATCTGAGTTAAATTCATTTATTCTAGTCTATTTTAGTTCAGTGATTTCCTAAAATTTCAGTGTTTACCCTTGCCATCTCCTCTTTGACCACTTCCAATTTGCCTTGATTCATGGACCTAACACTCCAGGTTGCTATGCAATATTATTCTTTATAGCATCACACTTTACTTCCATCACCAGTCACATCCACAACTGGATGTTGTTTTTGCTTTGGCTCTGTCTCTTCATTATATTGTTTATATTGTTACAGTGTGACAAAAAAGTGACAATATACAGAAATCTAAGATAATTGCTTCAAGGGTAAATGCCAGCATTTGACTCTAAAGTTAGTTTAGGGACCCAAAATCAGAATTATAGCACCTTGATTCCCAGCCTACAGTTATTCCCACAGAATATGAGGGACAAATAAATTCCTCCAAAGAAGTTCCTTTTTGAAAATAATAAACATGGATTTGTTTGAAGACAGTTAATTGTCAATATAACATTATCATTTAGTTGTACTGAAGTAAATTTAAAATGTGTTACCTTTTAAATATTGAAGGTAATATTGACCCCAAAATATTGAAGATTAGAAGTTTAACCTGTATTCCACAATCTTAAATTTTGAGCAGTCTGCAACTCATCATTTTGGCTATTTTAGGAAGTTATGTAGAAACATGTTTCTCTGAACCTAAGTTTGCACACTTACAGCATAGCTTAAAACTTACTGTTCATCAGCACCCCCAAATGGTTGATACTGTCAGTTTAGCTGGTTTATATTTATTAAGTTTTTATTAACATAATAAACTATTAAATTAAACTTAATAAGGACTTCCTTGGTGGCTCAAATGGAAAGATCTTCCCTGCAGTACAAGAGATTAGGGTTTGATTCCTGGTTTGGGAAGATCCCCTGTAGATGTGAATGGCAGCCCCCACTCCAGTATTCCTACTTGGATAATTCCATGGAAAGGGGACCATGGAATGTCCCATAGGGTCACAAAAAGTCGGACATGACTGAGGGACTAACACTTACTTAAACTTAACAAACAGAAATAAACTTATTTATTAAAAGAAGTTCATATTTAGATAACAGATACTTTATTATTACTGACTAGTTCATATTTGTAGGTTCCCCATTATTGCCTCCAATAAGAGAACTTTTTCTTCTTTTCAAACAAAATTGTCCCAGACTCTAGAAGTATGAGACAAATAAAAGTGAAACCCCTATGTTTGAAGTGAAGAAAAGGAGCCCAGAGTTTCACCAGTTTACCAACACTTTGCATCTAATTTTAACTTCTGAGATAACCCAACATTTAAATCAACAATCTAGTTCAACCTCCTTAGCTTACAAATAAAGAACATAGCTCAGAGAGATTTGGTGGCTCATTCAGTATCATACAGCTCATTAGAAACACAACCAGCATAAAAACCAAAGCTGTGAACCTCAGTGCTTTTTTGAGTATCGTATGCTGCCTGGGCTAAAGTTTTGTTGGTACATGGAGAACTACTCCGACTGCCAGTCATACAGATAGAAAAGTCTGGAGTGTTTTAACAGAGAGGGCAAGCTTTGCCTTTGAGTCCTCCTATCTACATGCCTTCTAATTTGCTTGTGTTAATTTCATCTGCCATCATTCTTTTTTTCTTTCAGTAGGAAATGAGCAGGAAACAGGATAGATAAATAAATAAAGATACAGACAGCTACACAAGCTACACCATTACAGTACTGAGTAGGTGAATGACTTGTTAAAAAGGAGTTGGTATTTAATTTTTAAGAGTCTCCAGAGAGTTCAGCCCAGTTATCCCCGTACCCGGAATTGAGCTGTGCACAAAATGGCCAGCCACCTTTTATTGTTATTAGAGTCTATATTGTGGATATTAATCTTTTTCATCTCTTTGGGAGTAGGTGTGTCACATGGAAAAATCATGAAATGGCTAGGGAAAAAGAATAGTGTTCCTATTTATAAAAAAACATTTTTTTTCTGATGTAACATCAGATGCTTACTTGTTAGTTTAGTGTGTATATTCATACTAGTGAAGATTTAATTCTTTAGAGTGTGCGAGAAATTTGAATTTCCTTTCCCTCTCCATTTCCTAGCCATCAAAAATGACAGAAACCAGTAATTCCTAAGTGTTTGTTAGATTTCAGGTAGCATGGGATTATAGAACTTTTATTTGAAACTGAAATAAAATGTTCTGCTGTATATGTGTCTCTGTGTGTGTGTATACTTTCCCAGATAGCACCTGCCAACCAATGCAAGAGACATGAGAGATGGGGGTTCGATCCCTGGGTCGGGAAGATCCCCTGGAGGAGGGAATGTCTACCCACTCCAGTATTCTTGCCTGGAGAATTCCATGGACAGAGGAGCCTGATGGGCTACAGCCCCTGGGGTCAAAGAGTTGGACATGACTGAAGCAACCTAGCACACAGGCATCTATCTATCTATCTATCTATCTATCTATCTATCTATCTATCTATCTATCTATCTATCTATATCCTGTGAATGGATATTTCAGCTACTGAATTCCTGCTTAAAATAGATTTTAAATACCTCAGCTGTTTTTCATAGTTTTGCTTGTAACTGCCACTGATTCAAATGCCATAAGTGGCAATGTTTCTCTTTGTCTAACAGCTTGACAATTTTAGACATATATACAAGAAAATGTATTAATCTTTTGTCTAATCTATCCCTTCCTCACAATCTCAGTTAAAGGAAAAAACAATTGAAATTACACCCACCAGAATATAAAATGGTGTAACTGCCATGGAAAACAGTCTGGTGGTACCTCAAAAGGTTAAATGCAGAGTTTCCATGTGACCCAAATATTCCATTTTTAGGTATGTACCTGAAGTAATGAAAACAGGGACTCACAAAGATACTTGCACATCAACATTTGTACAATCATTATCTTACAATAGCCGAAAGGTGTAAACAATTCAAGCATCCATGGACAAGTGAATGGATAAACAAATGTGGAATATATCCATCTAATGTAATGTCACTCAACCATAGAAATGAAGTTTTTATGCATGCTGCAACATGGATGAAGCTTGAAAACATTAAGAGAAATAAACTAGACACAAAAAGCCAAGCCAAATGTTGCGAGATTCTACTTATATGAAAAATCTAGAATAGGCCTATTGATGGAGACAAAAAGTAGATTAGTGGTTACCAAGGACAGGGAAGAGGGAATGGGAAATTGTTGTCTAATAGTTAAGAGTTTCTGTTTGGGGTCAAAAGATTTTGGAGATGGTGAGGATGGCTATACAACACTGTACATGGAATTAATGAAAAATATCACAGTTTAGAAAAGAATGAAGTATATCCAACATCTCTAGAGGAATAAGAAAGGAAACAGCAGGGAAAATCTTACTTGCCTGCAAAATGACTGTGAGTACAATATCTGTGGCTGCCTACTGCAGGGCTCTGGATACCAAATACCAGGTGAAAATGTATTGGTCATTATTGTGCTCCTTATCTATGTGAGGCATTGCTGTGGAGGCCCTGGTTGTAAAGGTGATAAGATAGAACTCACCTTCTGCCCTCTTGGAGCTTATGTACCAGTGGGGAAGGCTGAGAAATAGCAAGCAAACAGACTCAAAAAGAGGAAAATGTAAGTTGTGGTAATTGACATGAAGGAAAGAAGCAGGGAATTGAAAGAGAGGGCATTTGTGTTGTCCATGTGTGTACTGGGGGACATGAGGGTGGAGCAAGTTTCTCTTCCTGAAGAAATGTATGGTTCAGAGTAAAAGGAAAAGTCATAGAAGATGCAGAGTCAGCAGAAATAAGAATGGTGAGGCACTTTAGCCATTCAGCCACATGGAAGTGGCAGGTAATAAAGAAAGAATGATATCAATGGGAGTGGACCTTGAGACTCATTGTACCTCACACACCATCCACTTTGAGAGAGGAGGCAGATGAGGAAGAGCAAGATGCCAGCTTCAGTAATATGTTAAGTGTCAGATGAGTTTTAGATTTCTATTAAATTGTATTTGGCCAGAAGAGCTCAGGATTGCTCGAACCATGTCTTATAAATAATCTATTTCCCTTGAGGCTTCCAAGGTAATTATATCCTCAATGAACAATGAATAATGAGAAATCAAAGTTCCACTTTAATTTTACTTTAAGGTAGTGCCTATAATTGCCAATGAAACTTGTTGAGAAAGCTGGATTGGAGTATGTAAATTGCTCTCAATACTCCCAAGCTAAGCTTCCTACATCAAAGTCCAGGTCGTACTGAACCAAATCTGTCTGCCAAGTTTAAAAGAGTGATGAGATGGGAGAATGGCATTGAAACATTTAAATTATCATATGTGAAATGAATCACCAGCCCAGGTTCGATGCATGATACAGGGTGCTCAGGGCTGGTGCACCAGGATGACCCAGAGGGATGGAATCGAGAGGGAGGTAGGAGGGGGGTTCAGAATGGGGAACACATGTATACCCATGGTGGATTCATGTCAATGTATGGCAAAACCAACACAATAATGTAAAGAAAAACATATATAAAATAAAATAAAAAATAAAAGAGTGATGAGAGTTCCTGAGCACCAAGGGAATAAGAAAAGGCAAAGAGAAGTAGGCTGATAGGATTCTGTGAGGAGTGGAGAAAAGGATCAACTGCGTGCTTTGTAGTGACTTTACTCTTTGCTAATGCAACCTGTGCAGTGGGTGTCCTGAAATCTGACCAACATCTAAATCAGTTTAGAATCTGCTCTGTGGGGGCATGTTAGATTAATCTGAGATATGGAAAGGATTTTCACAGGCAAATAACAGGAGAAGAATAACATGTACCAGTCAGAGGGAGAAGATGACCAAAGATATATATACCTAGAAAACAGAATATGGTCATAGAAGAAAGTATAGTAAGAGAAGCTGAAAGTGGAATTTAAGTCATGTTAATTTTGAAAAATAGACCCCAGAATTAGCCTCCTCAGCTTTTTTGCTTTGGGCTCTCATTTTCAAATTCAGAGGAAAATAATTGCCTGATCTGGGTTATATGTGAAAGATGAAAGGGGAACTAGACTATGGCAGGAAGGGTAGCAAGGATGCAGTCACTACTGAAGTGAAAAAAGTGAAAGTGAAAGTTGCTCAGTTGTGTCTGACTTTTTGCAATTCCATGGACTATACGGTCCATGGAATTCTTCAGGTCACAATATTCTAGTGGGTAGCCTTTCCTTTTTCCTGGAGAGCTTCCCAACCCAGGGATCAAACTTAAGTCTCTTGCATTGCAGGTGGATTCTTTACCAGCTGAGCCACCAGGGAAGCCCAGGAATACTGGAGGGGGTAGCTTATCCCTTCCCCAGTGGGTCTTCCTGACCCAGGAATCGAACCAGGGTCTGCAGCATTGCAGGCAGATTCTTTTCCAACCGAGCTATCAGGGAAGCCTAGTCACTACTGACCAGACCCGAAATGATCATTGTTATTCATGTTGTTAGGAAAGAGTCTAATAATTGGCTTTTTATTTCATCACGTAAGGAGAGATGATGAATCTTGACTATGACTTTCAGACCCTATATGCCATCCTAGGCGTTTCAGGTGAAGCCCCTCCAGTTGCAGCTACCAGGCAGAGGCAGGGAACAGCAAGTTCGCTCGACTCTGAACAGCACTGAAAAGTGGGCGGTGTTCATGTGGGACTCTGTTATTTGTATTGCACATGCCGCAAATAGCGTATTTACAGAAAGGTGACAAAACGTGTAAAAAGTGGAAATGAGAAACATTGCCCCCAAGTTTTAATCTCGTGTTGATAGCTATGGTTAGTATTTTAGGACATATTCTATTTTGTGTATATGTGTGGTATTGTTACATCATGCACTTTCACCGACGGTGTCTTACTTTGCTTTTAGCTCAGAGAATAGTGATTCTGGTAGGAGTGGGATCACGTGAGGACAGTACAAGTCACAGCAGACAGAGCATGTCAAAGGCTTTGGAAGCTCTGAGGACCACCACTGCCAAAGTTTCTGCTACCAGATTCTGTAACGAGGTATATGTGCCTGTCCAGGTTTCTTTATATCTTGACTAATTCTGTGAGGAACACGTCATAATTACTGCTCTCAGAATGAAGACACTGGGGCATAGAGAACTTAAGTGAATCTCCCAGATTACACAGGGAGTAGATGGCAGAACTGGGATTTAATCCATGTCTGTTTGATTCCAGGGCTCTAGTACAACCTACATGGTAAAACCTGCAAACATCCCATGTAATTAGAATAATTTCAGATATACGGGTGAGTGAGAACAGCTGCAGAGAACTTGTGACATTGTCAAGTCATGCAAACATTTAGCCATAAAATGGAGCACGAGAGACCAGGTCTGGCGCTGTGGCCCAGCGCTCTGCCTTCTATTGGAATGAAATAGCATTTTTTCTGTTTCCACCATCCTCTCTTGGACTTCTCTCCCCCAGCGGCTCTCAGTGTCCCTGCGTGGCAGAAGCAGCAGGCCCTGGGTGGAATCAGAGCCCAGCAGGCAGAGGAGTTCCCTGTGGGGCTTTTGTGGGACGCTGCCCTGTGACCACCTGTGACCTCCCAGTGGTTAGCACAGCTCTAGTTTAATTCTTCTGTGACTACTGGATTTCCCAGGTGGTTCAGTGATAAAACAATCCCCCTGCCAAGAGGAGAGGCAGTTTCAACCCTTGGGTCAGGAAGATCCCCTGGAGAAGAAAATGGCAACCCACTCCAGTATTATTGCCTGGGAAATTCCATGGACAGAGGAGTCTGGCGGACAGCAGTCCATGGGTCACAAAAGAGTCGGACATGACTTAGCGACTAAGCAACAACAACTATAGGCCAACCAAGCCTGCAGGTACTGTAAGTGGAGTTACTTATTTCTCAGAAGCATCCCTATTATACAGCTGAGGCCGTTATAGTACAGAGAGCCGAATAACCTGTGACTCTGTCTCATAACTGGAAAAATGGAACAGCTAGAACTTGAGCTCTGACATCTGCTTCCATTCCAGCATTCTCCACATATTAGTCAAACTACTGCAACTCCTCAAAGTAACTCTTCAATTACTAGAACAGACAGACAAAATAAAGGTAGTTACTGGCAGTTATAACTTATTCAAAATAGTAATGAGAACCTGGAATTACCTACTGCTTCTTTTCATGGAGAATAGTAACTGATCATCCCCTCAACCTTCACCTGTTCTGGTGTGGATTCCTTTCCACTTTTCCTTGCCAAAGTGGCAGTCTGTTTTAATCCATCTAACTGCGCTGTGATGATGCACTCAGTTTTGAGCAGCGGAAGAAGCTGTTTAAGTAGGATTAAGTGATTTGCACAAGGTCACATCGCTAATATGTGACAAAGCTCAAAATGTATGCCCCATTTCCCAACTCCAAGTCAGATGCTATAGTCATTATACCCTGATTGTGGTCATTTTTAACCAAGGTAATTTCCCGTATTTTGGCATGTATTTATTTCTTGAAAACTTACTGAAAACTGCTCTTCATAGGAATGTAGGTTCACCTCTGCCTAGAAAGTAAAATGAAAACAGACAGAAAAAGCTTTTATGAAGGTTTTCTCCCAAATGAAAAGCACTGTTTCATAGTGGTGCCTGTACCCCAGCATGATACCTAGTGAGATCATTTCTTGAAGATAACTCTTGGATTTATGTATAAATATTCTCAGATTTTGGTTATAGCAAATAAAGTAAGGAAATATGTCTCACCTGCTAGAAAAATGACTTGAGAGACACTCTTGTTGCACTGCCCTGATTTTTTTTCATCAAAACGGCCCAGTATTAATGCTGGAAACTTGAATTTCAGAGGCAAGAGTTTCTGAAATTAACAAGCTAATAATTTTAAATATCTTTGATTTAATTGTGAATAAATATCAGTTATCTGCCTTACAGAGATGCTTTCAAATTAATTCATGTTTAGCAACCATGGAGGGCCAGTATAATTCATTTTCTACTCTTTTGTATATTGAGTATATTTAAGGGTTCTTCAGAATTTTGAATGTATTTTTAAACTTCTTAGCAGTATTTAGATAATGTTCTTTGTTTCTACCTTCCTTCTTTTTCTTTTTGATATGCTGAAAAAATTAAAGTACGCTAAGATTATATATCGTATTAAATCATATGTATGTGTATAACACACTGTATTTCTTGGATGCAGTCAATGTGTATGTATCTCCCCAAGGCCCCACCATCCCCTACAGCCCTGCCTACTCCAGGTTTTATGTTGCTCTAGAGCTTCCCAGGGGGCGCTGGTGGTAAAGAACCCGCCTGCCAACGCAGGAGACTTAAAAGACACAGGTTTGATCCCTGAGTCAGGAAGATCCCCTGGAGGAGGGCATGGCAACCCACTCCAGTGTTCTGACCTGGAGAATCCCATGGACAGAGGAGCCTGGAGGGATACAGTCTATGGAGTCTCAAAGAGTCGGACACGACTGAAGCAACTTAACACGCACGCAGAGCAAGAGACTCTGCTGTGTTCATTTGATCATCTCAGTATCTGGTGTTTATTAGGTTTCTAATGAATGCCTCTTGGAATGGGCTTTTGAGAAAGAGTAAAGGAACCCAGCACTCACAGACAGACAACACTACATAGGCTTCCGGGAGAACCAGTCTAATGAGAGCCGAGCCTCGTTAATACATTGTCTTCTTGGTTCGTGTCTTTTGCTTTCTGACATGGTCTGCCTTCAGGCCAATTTTATTAAGAAATATTGCCCTGTCTTTGGGAATATATACCTGGACATAATTTTCCCACTCTTTTCTGCCTTCTAATCATTCTCCCACTGAAAATCGTTTATCTGCAATGGTAGCATTCTTCTTCCTCCACAGAGCTTTTGGAAGATCAGTGGATAAAGCCATATAAACAAAACAGGCCTGCATCTTCTGATTGGTTGTAGATGTGTGTATGATACATTCACGGTCCCTGTGGAACCTGTGATTCAGTCAGATAATCATATTCCAATAAAAGTGACATTATTAACATAATGGTTCTAGATGCTTAACAGTTAATACAGGTTGATAGCTCTCCTTTCCAATCCATTTTCCAGTGGCTGTCTACATCTGTCTGTCTGTCTGTCTGTCTTTTAGAAGCTATACATATGTATGTGTGTGTGTGTGTGTGTGTGTGTGTGTGTGTGTGTGTGTGTGTGTATATATATATCAGTAGGAGTTGACAAGTGGTCCCCAAAAGATACATCCACATCCTAAACCCCAGGACCTGTGAATGTTACCATTTTTGGAAGCATCATATACACAATATGTACATATGCTTTAGAAGTACAGTGTATTATATACATACATATGATTTATTAATATATAGAATGCCTTATGCAAGACAGAACTTTATATATGCTTATATAAATATATGTATACATACATACATACATACATATATATATATATATACATACACACATATATATATATATTTGCAGGTTTGCATGAGTGTTTAGTCTCAAATCTATGGTTCATAGTTTCCTAGGATTCCACCAAAGAAATAAATGGTCTCTAAAGTTCTTTTCAATATTTGAAACAATCCAAGAGATGACATATGATGCTTGCAATAAAGTAACACAGGTTGATGAAAATCAGAGATTGATTTGCTCTTGCTTGGATTTGCTCTTGGTCAGAATGGTGATTCTGGGAGAGGATGACATTGGTTTGCTCCCAACAGTCAGAAGTTCAAATTGATGGTTACTGATGGCTTTGGTGAATAACGTATGGTAAGATGAATTAATTATAAGTTCTTTTTGGTGAATAGAATGTTTCAAAGTATGAGCTCCTAGAGCAAAATAAAATAAATGGTTGAAGGTTCTTGAGACTTGATCACTAAACCCAGGCCTGCGTACATACACTCACAGTCTTGGACTGTTCACAGTGTCTTCGTCTTAATTTTCTGTCACACATGCTCCTTCACACAAGTTCAGTCTGTTTTTTACTGTAATATCTCATTCATCAATTCATCACCATTTCCTAAACTTCATCTCTTTTAATGCCTCCTTTTTATCAGCTGGCTACTAGACATTCTGACTGCCCTTCTTCCCAGTTATTTATTTTATTCTCAGTTGAAGCATTGTTATTTCATGTCATAATCTCTCTCCAAACTCTGAAATGGCACTCCATCTCACTCAGAATGAAATCCACAGTTCTTACCTGACCAACAAACCTGGAATGTCTATCACACTCTCCTGCCCACCCTCTCCCCCTAATATTCCCCACCTATTTTCCCCACCATCACTCCCCTTCTACCAGGTGCAGGAGCCAAACTTGTTATTTCATAAAAATGCTTCTCTGCTTTTAGGCAGCCAATAGCTTTATGACAGAAGGAGAAAGCAGCATGTAATACAATAGGATAAGGGTTAAAACAGTTAAAATGGGGATCCGTTGGGAGCCTCTCAGAGGATCATCAAAACCACACAGAATAAAGAGAAGCAAAAGGATAGGACCACTCCCAGAAGTGGACAAAGCCTGCATAATTCCAGAGTTGTGGGAAAACATGGCTCATTTGCAGAATTCATTTTGGCTGTTTGCATAGAAAATGGGGGGAACAAATTGAAGCATTTGGCTTGTTTAGCCCTAGGTTTGAGATGCATTCAGAAAAGGAGGTTTCAAAAATGTTAAGTAATTAAAAATAAACAACCCAAAAGAGATGAAAAGAAAATATCAGAAGCAATGGGAAGATCTTTGATGAGAGCAATCAAGCGGATGATCACTTTTTCAAAGGCCAAGGAGAAGACAAACCTCCCTCCTAATTAGTAAACTGGGGAATATTGCTGAAAAGTTAATGTGAAGACTTGCTGGCAAAATTCCCTGCCATGAAGCTTATTCACAAAGATGCATATACCTGATGGAGCCCAGCCTGGCTCCTTGGTTACCCCCGGCTTTGCTGTATTGCCAGTTCAGCAATTAAGAGAACGTTCCAGGGCAGCTCTGAGATTGAAAACAAAAAAAATTTAACCCTAGATACTACCTCAGGAGATGTCTGACAGATTTGAGTCAGCAAGAACTAGATTGGAATTCTACTTCCATCCATTTTTAATTTGGGGATTTTATGTAGCTTACAATGATCTCAGATTTCTTGAATATACAAAGGGAAATAAAGATATCCATTTTTGGGTCTGTGGAGAGAATTAATGTGTGTGATGGACTTAACACCATCAAAACCACACAATAAAAACAGCTGTTATTTTGTTACTATCCAGCCCAAACTATTTATTTCACTGATAAGGAAGCAGGTGAGGAAAAATGACTAAGCCGACACATGAAATTCATTAACTTCCTGGTCCACCAGCCTACCACCAGGTCTCCATCTCACCATCACCCCTTATGGCTCTAGCATCACTAAGGATCTATAAGTGACTTAAATTTCTATTCGATTTCCAGCTTCTCTTCATCATCCTCACAAAATCATGGTCTTGCTTCATCTTCAAGGAAGTCTTCAGAGATCACTTCAAGTATGAGGGCCAGGTGTGGGTGGCAATACTAGGATGATTCTGAAAGAAAAGAATCTGTTTCATAATGTGACTCTGGCAGCGCTGCTTTCCCAGAAAGCCATCCTGAACTGGACTAGGCTAAATACCTTTTCTGCACTGCAGAACCGGTGCTCACATCCGTGTTACTACTTGTTCCGTGACCTGCTGGAACTCCTTGGCTCAGCAGTGGCCCTCTCTGGAATGTCAGGGCTGATGCCATGCCCAGCTTGTCTCTGAATCATTTGTTCACAGTGTGGTGTCAGAAACATAGTATGTATTCTTTGTGATTGAAAATAACCTAATATGTTCCATAGAGGATGTCACTACTGTGTTTAATAACATCAGTTAAAAGGATGACTGTTCCCATGTGGCTCAGTGGTAAAGAATCCACCTGCTAGTGTGGGAGACGCAGGAGACCTGGGTTCAATCCCTGGGTTGGGAAGATCGCCTGAAGAAGGAAATGGCAACCCTCTCCAGTACTCTTGCCTGAGAAATCCCATGGACAGAGGAGCCTGGTGGGCTCCAGTCCATGGGGTCGCAGAGTTGAACATGACTGAACACACAGACATGCAGATGTAAATATTCAAAATTATAATTTTGACCACCGTTCTTTTGGATGCCTAGAATTTACTGTCTTAGTTGAAGTTCATGTAGATTCTTTAATATTTTATCTAGCAAAATAACCATTCACTCTACACATTTATGTCTAAGCAGTGGTGCATTGCAGTTTGTTCACCTCAGCTCACAAGGTCCAACTTTGTGCTTCTCTTCCCAACACGGTGTTCAGCTGCTTATGTTGACAGCTTGAAACTGGCAATGATGGCAGTGTGTTATGCCATGGAAATCAACAAATGCTGTATATCAGGATTTTTATTTTCCAGAGAGCAGGTTGTTGTACCTTTATCAGAATATCACTGCATATAAGATGCTAAATCCACTATGATTTGTGTAGTTTTGTATTCAATGTTTTATCTATCTAAACAAAAAGCTATGTCTAGTTTTCTGGGTCCACTTCATTCTTTGTACCACCTAGATGCCTATAAGTAATTCCCAGCAGAGTTGTTTGCATTTATAACAGACACCCATAAAATAAATAGTGAATTAATATGGAAACAGGCAATATATCTAACTTGCTCTTTTCCTAATTTACCTTTAAAGTTGCTTAGGTTTATTAAATAGTAGTTGAGAGGATTAGCTTTGTGAGTGGATCAAAGTTTGGTGAACTGGGCAAAAAAACAAAAACTTTGTGAAACTAGAAAACAGTGATATTGCTAAAAGTATAGATGAATTTAATTAGCCTGACAAAACATTTTCTTGGTCTTGTTGATTTGGACCAAAAAATGTGGAATTAAAGTGTTTCTTTGGATTTTTTTTTGCAAAGTATAAGGCTCTGATTGTTTTATACCCTTTTACATAGGAAAGGGGTTGATTTTTCCCCCTTAATTTCTGATTTGTATGCAGCCAGATTATTTCAGGCTATTCCAGTATTAAGAATAATTTGTTCATGTCCCTAAATGAAGCCTGGATTTTGAGCTGCAGGTCTTTATTATAAATCTGTCTTAAGTGATAAATCCATTTCCTCTGTCGTTACTTCAAGAATATGGGTGTGTTTTAAAATTCTATTACAATACTGTTCTCAGTCCTTTTACTCATAAATAATCAGTGAAGCTAATAGATTTTTCTTCCAAATATAGTAAATGGGAAAGAAATAATTTTTATTGCAAAATGTAAATTGGTTTCATATCTCCACCTTCTCTGAGTGTGTGAGATAACATTTAACTGTGATAGATGTCTGAATTATAACCAGGAATATTACTTATGAGATTTCTCCCCATATACACTCCTGCACAGTGTGTTGATATATTTGAAGATGAAATAACCTGAGAGAACAACTAATTATTTGGGCAATATTCTAAAAGGAAACTGCAGTGGATACCATTAGGATTTTAAAAATCTAAGCTCCTGGAGTAGTGAAATAATCTAAAGATCTCAGTTAGTTAACTAGGAAACTAACAGGAGATGAAAAAACATACCAAAAGCAATAACAAAAAAATATGTATATTACTAAGAGTACTTTGAAACTACCTAAACTCGGACCCACTAAGAGAAATTAAGATTGAAAGGAAATAATTTTGGTAAAGTCTAGGTACATTTCATCTATCCATCTATTTGTTCATTCCTTCTTCTGTTTAATCAATGAATCCTTAATGAGTAGACTAAGCTGTATATTAGGTATCTAAAAATTACTGTGACCGTCTCTAAGCTCAAAAATAGTACCAAGTTAGACAAATAATATGCAGTTTCAATAGAATATAAAACTTGGAAATAAAATCACGTCATACTTTGTGTGAATGCTTAGGAGATATAAATATCTGGGAGAAATGCAAATGAAAAAGGAAAATTCTATATGTTTGAGCACCTGTGATACACCAGCTGCTATGCTACTTGGCTTCCTCCAGCTTATTTCTTCCACTCTTCTCAATAATACTGCAGACAGTATTGTTTCCATTTTACAAAGAAACTGAAGCTAAGGAAAATAGCTAAGTTGATGTTTGGATCAAATTTGTCCTTTCTAAAGGGTATGTTGACATCCTAACGCCAGGCGTCTCAGAATGTAACCATATGGAAATAGTCTTTATAGAAGCAATCAAGTTAAACAGAGGCTATTAGGGTGAGCCCTAATTCAGGATGACAATACTCTTATAAATGGAAGAAATTTGAATACAGAGGCAAGTATGCACAGAAGGAAGACAAGGAGAAGACAGACATGTCAGACAGGGGACTGGAGTAATGCATTTGTGAGAAAAGGAAATGCCAAAGTCTGCTGTCAAAGCACTGGAAACTCAAAATAGGCCCGGATTTCATACTGAAATTGTGAATTTCAGCAGCTCAGGGCCCCGAAGTTTTGGACAACTCGCCTACTGTGAGACAGTAACTTTCTGTTCAACTAAGCCACTCAGCGTGTGATACTTTGTTACGGCAACCTAGGAAACTAATAAAGCTGGGCAGACATGAGGCTAGTAAGTAGTGACTCGCAATCATCCTTTTCTGGCTCCAAAGCCCACGTGTCCTCCTACACAGAGGAAGTGATGTTTACCCACATCTTTAAGGATGAGTTCAAGGTGGAAAAGTAAAGAAAGTGCTTTCCTGTATTAGAAAACTCTGTGAGTTCAGGCTAAATCTAAAGGCTTTGAGAAAGGATTCCAGCTATAAAATCAGCTCTATCTTAAGGACTCTTTGAAGATCTCTGTTTAATTTGAACAAGTAGCTCATGTGAAGTTGTTGTGTTGTTTTGTTTTTAAATTCATACCCAGTTGCCTGTTATGCAGGATGATAGAGCTTAAAAACAAGATACTTTCTGATCCTTCCAGGCAGTTGCCGAAGTTTCGAGAGTACCCGAAGGGTTGAGCGGTGTCAGCAAGGGGACGGAGTAAGGTTAGGGTAAGGAGGTGGGGAATTGAGGGAAGGAATCACACGGAGCCTCTTGAAGGTCTGAAGACAGCCGCACTTTATTGCTGTTTGTTTCTACTTATATAGCACATTTTTTAGGTCAGTGACCTTTGTAATGATTTTCACAATATTCACCTATTCTAAGATGTACTAAAGATTTTTTCCTAGTCCTTTGTTACATTCTGGTTACATTTTTACTCAGAAACCTAACTTTATTTTACCAAAAAACATGATCCATGACGTCGTAAATTGCATTGTTCTATCTACTCAGTTAGCGTAGTACACTACTTCAGCAAACAAAAGTCTTGCTCCAGCGAATAAACACTATAGTAGTATCTAGAATCAAAGATTTCTCAAAGTACAGCCATTGTCAGTGGTGGTCTGTTTGCCATTTTTCCACACTGCACAAGAATATTTCTGGCAGGGGAAAATCCCTTACAGTTTACCCTGAAAACCACCTAGAATATGACTCACATCTTTCCTTTTGTCTGCACTCAGTTTCTGGGGGAAACAAATCTCTCTAACGTCCCAGTCTTTTGAAGAAAGGCAATTGACTTAGTTTCTGTAATTTTCCTGATACGTGATCCAAATCATCAATAACATCATCAATAACAATCTCCTCATGAAGCCAGGTCACAATAGGCTTAGGACTCGTTTTCCAAGTAAAACATGGCCTTCTTCTCTGGCTGAGTGTTAAGAACCCAGCAGCTGGGGGCCTCCGTAGATTTAACCATTTTGAGAATATGTCTCTGGGGCAGGGGAGCATTTTTCTTTTTCTCTGGACTCTCATGACCTCATCATGGAAGCCCCTGCAACTCCAGCCATCGAGGAATGAAACAGAGTTAGCCACAACAAAGGCACAGGAACAGGAAGGAGGGAAGGTTCCAATCCTGGAGTGAAACCGCTTTGCAGTTTCTTCTCTACTGGGCTGTGACTTTGTCATCCAGCAGTGGATCCAGAACAGCTCCCAACAGGCAGTCATAGCTCCTTGACACTCAGTACTCAAGTACTTATTGCCTGATGCCGTACTTTTGACAACTTCATCCTGCCTTATAAGGATACATCTGGTTTCCTATCCATGTTTTACTAAACACTTCTCAAATGTTTCCAGACTCTACCTATATATTTCATTTTCCTATTCAGAGTCTAACATAGATGAAATTGGAAACCCATGTTGACTGTGGGGCAACTAGTCAAGAAAATTTTTATCATTGGTGTGCTTGTGTTCAATGTCCTGAAATAGGATTAGGATTTATTGTTAAGAGAAAGGGAAGAATTTCTTCCCCTTTATTATTGTTGATAATTAGATAAAGCCAAATGCTCCTACTCAATTTCATATCCCAAAACAGAAGAAATTTTAAAATCATATATGAACACTAAAAAATCTTCTGAGGGACCATACAAAAGAAATATATAATTGTGTATAGAAATGCATACACACAATTTTAGGATTCCCAAACATTGTACTAATACTATGCCTTACATAAAAAACAAAATACCACATATATATGTTTATATTTTGGTATTTTGATTAGTTTTTTGTCTTTCTTTAAAAAACACATATTTAGCAATATTCATGCTTAATTAACATATAAATAAATTTGCAGATGAAGAAATCATCACAAACTCTATTCTTAATTACTACCCTAGTGGGTATTGTTCTTTTAACAATGTGAAATATATCTTAATATATTAAGTTACAGAAGAAAAAGGACATCTTAATTATATTGAGTTTTCATCAATATTTAAAGAATAAAGTTTTATTTTATTTGCTTTCTATTCTATAGGAAAAATTAAAGTTTTTAAAACATTAATCTTTATTACATTTTTGAGCATTATAAGATATATAGCTTGTTCTGGGCATTGTGATAGCAGTATGAACAATTAGAACATACGTTTCTTTTTTGTTGTTGTTGTTATCTGTTTGGTTCTTTGGAAACATGGGGAAGGTTCTCCACTTTTAAAGAATCATATGATTTGACTGAGGCATCTGAATAGTCCAGAATAAGTCCCCCATTTCAAGGTGTTTAGCCTCAATCACACCTGCAGAGTCTCTTGCCCCAAGTAAGGTAACAGTTCTTGGATATGAGGATTACAGCATGAACATATCTGAGGACCATGATTCTGCCTTTCACAGGCAGAATGTAAGTGCCAGCTCAGATACAGAGGTGAAAGAAGTGTTTTCTAATTTCTCCAGATTTGAGTTGTGAAACTTCAAACCAAAGTTGAAGTGAAATAATACTTATTTGAAAACCAAATAGATGTGGACCATAATGTTACCATGGGAGGAAAGCTTCTATGTCTTATGGAAATCGTTAATATAAATTTGCAGTTGATTTTGATGAATTAAGGTATATATTGCAAGCCTTAAAGGAACCACTACAAAAAAAAAACTCACAAAAATATTTAAAAGAAAAACTGAGTTAATTTATTCTTTGCAGATGCCAATGATTTTAG
Source organism: Antilocapra americana (assembly GCA_007570785.1). Taxonomy (NCBI): domain Eukaryota; kingdom Metazoa; phylum Chordata; class Mammalia; order Artiodactyla; family Antilocapridae; genus Antilocapra; species Antilocapra americana. The sequence continues at coordinate 18,203,999 of ML661325.1, read as the reverse complement.
ATTGGGGAAGTTTATACTGCAGAATTATCAAATAAACTCTGTGATATATTTTAATCTTCTGTAAAGTGCAGGTTACCTGAAAACTACTTCTCAGTTAAGTTGTAGGAATGATGAACTTGAATGAGTTTTGGCAATAGGCAGACTGGAATTTTGAATCACACCTGCAATGTTGTGACATTGAGCATATTATTTGACTTCAGTATGGCTCTTTCTTTCATTGTAAAAGTGGGACAATCAGTTCAATTCAGTTCAGTCGCTCAGTTGTGTCTGACTCTTTGCAACCCCATGGACTGTAGCACGCCAGGCTTTCCTATACTTCACCATCTCCCAGAGTTTGCTCAAACTCATATCCATTGAGTTGGTGATGACATCCATCCATCTCATCCTCTGTTGTCCCTTTCTCCTGCCTTCAATCTTTCCCAGCATCACGGTCTTTACCAATTAGTCAGTTCTTCACATTGGTGGCCGAAGTTTTGGAGTTTCAGCTTTAGCATCAGACGTTCCAGTGACTATTCAGGACTGATCTCCTCTAGGATGGACTGGTTGGATCTCCTTCCTGTCCAAGGGACTCTCAAGAGTCTTCTCCAACACCACTGTTCAAAAGCATCAATTCTTCAGCGCTCAGTTTTCTTTATAGTCCAGTTCTCACATCCCTACATGACCACTGGAAAAACCATAGCCTTGACTAGACAGACCTTTGTTGGCAAATGGGACAATAATTGTACCCATCTCTTAGTTATACCATAAGAATCAAATGAAAATAGTACATTAAAGAATTTGGGACAGGTAGCAGTATATTTTGACTATTATAATTGGATTTTAGAAGCATTTTTGAGCTATAAAGAATATAAAATATTGCTAGTCACCATTATTGTTTTTATGCAAACTACTCTGCCTATTATCCAGGGCAAAAATAGAGACAACTCTGAGGAAGAAATGTGTGGTTTTTACTTGCTTTCTTGGCATCTGTGCTAACCTTTAATTAATAACAGTGTCAGCATTCTGAACTATTATAAATTGCTTCTGCTGTGAAAATATTTTCTGCTCAATGGCATGTACTGCAAGTAATGTATCTCTCACATCTATTATAGAAACTATGTGTAGGAGGTCTGTGTGATCAAATATAATTCAGCAACATTTACTGCATCTGTTAGGCACTATGCTAGATTCAGGGGATGTAGAGGTTAAAATGGTATACCTCTATCCATAGACTTGTGAAGGAAATAGAACTAAAATTGAGAAATATTAGGATAACGTTAAAAATTTGACTTCAAGGATGAATCGAAATTCTCTAGGCAAAAAAATGTAGCAAAGATATCTTAAAATATATTACCAACTGCTTGTTAGAGTACCTACAATGTACAGGGAGATTTACATATAAAGCATTGCTTGGATAATGCCTACTCCAAATTCATAGATAAGAAATACGAATTCAGAGAGTTTAAGGAATTTGAGCAGGTAACTAGGGCTAGTAGATGATGAGCCAAGGTTAAAATCTAAGGTTGTCTGACTCCAGAATGTGTGCATTGAACCACTGGTGTATGTAAATGAAAAAGGTGATACTCAAAGAAGTGTTTTAAACCTCCCTGAAAATTCTAAAAGGAAAAATCATCAGATCACAGAGACTCTGAGCTCCAGTACACAATGCTCTGATCAACTGAACTAGCAAATTTTGAAAACTTAACAGTGGCCACAGGACTGGAAAAGGTCAGTTTTCATTCCATTCCCAAAGAAAGCAATGCCAAAGAATGCTCAAACTACCGCACAATTGCGCACATCTCACATGCTAGCAAAGTAATGCTCAAAGTTCTCCAAGCCAGGCCTCAATAGTATGTGAACCGTGAATTTCGAGATGTTCAAGCTGGTTTTAGAAAAGGCACAGGAACCAGACATCGAATAGCCAACATACATTGGATCATCAGAAAAGTGAAAGAGTTCCAGAAAAACATCTATTTCTGTTATATTGACTATGCCAAAGCCTTTCATTGTGTGGACCACAACAGACTGTGGAAAATTCTTCAAGAGATGGCAATACTGAATCGCCTGACGTGCCTCCTAAGAAATCTGTATGCAGGTCAGGAAGCAACAGTTAGAACTGGACATGGAACCACAGACTGATTCCAAATAGGAAAAGGAGTACATCAAGGCTATATATTGTCACCCTGCTCATTTAACTTATATGCAGAGTACATTATGAGAAACACTGAGCTGGAGGAAGCATAAGCTGGAATCAAGATTGCCAGGAGAAATATTAATAACCTCGGATATGCACACGACACCACCCTTATGGCAGAAAGTGAAGAAGAACTAAAGAGCCTCTTGATGAAAGTAAAAAAGGACAGTGAAAAAGTTGGCTTAAGCTCAACATTCAGAAAACGAAGATCATGGCATCTGGTCCCATCATTTCATGGCAAAAAAATGGGGAGACAGTGTCAGACTTTATCTTTCTGGGCTCCAAAATCAATGCAGATGGTGATTGCAGCCATGAAATTAAAAGATGCTTACTCCTTGAAAGGAAAGTTATGACCAACCTAGACAGCATATTAAAAAGCAGAGACATTACTTTGCCAACAAAGGTCCGTCTAGTCAAGGGTATGGTTTTTCCACTAGTCATGTATGGATGTGCTAGTTGGACTATGAAGAAAGCTGAGTACCGAAGAATTGATGCTTCTGAACTGTGGTGTTGGAGAAGACTCTTGAGAGTTCCTTGGACTGCAAGGAGATCCAACCAGTCCATCCTAATGGATATCAGTCCTGAATATTCATTGGAAGGACTGATGCTGAAGCTGAAACTCCCAATGCTTTGGCCACCTGATGCGAAAGACTGACTCACTTGAAAAGTCCCTAATGCTGGGAAGGATTGAAGGTGGGAGGAGAAGGGGACGACAGAGGATAAGATGGTTGGACAGCATCACCAGCTCAATGGACATGAGTTTGAGTAAACTCTGGGAATTGGTGATGGGCAGGGAAGCCTGGTGTACTGCAGTCCATGGGGGTCATGGAGAGTTGGATATGGTTGAGTGACTGAACTGAGCCAGCTAGTGCTACTGAAATCTAAGGTGCAACATCAGTTCAGTCAAGATGGCTAAAGCTAAACAATTTTTCCTTAAGATTACCTTCATCTGCCAATTATCTGATATCTTTTTTCAAAATAAATTTTTTATCAAATACTGACTCTTTACATATTTAATCCCGAGGGAATATCTCAAATTTTATTATGTCAAATTTCTCCAATAAAAGCTGTCTCTTCACTGTTACCTACATCCAGAAATTCTAACATTTTGCTGCATCCATATTTATATGAAATGTTTATTTTAAGCATCCCATTTTTACTATATATTTGAATAATTGTCTGACATAGAAGTGGTAATTTGAGTATAAAGAATTTAGTTTTTATCCAAGAAATATTTGGAAGAATGTCATTTGAATCTCTAACATACAGATGTTTAATTCATTTGATATTTTAGTTTTAAGTGTTCCCACCAATTTTTACAATTTTATAGTTAATATAGTTTGATAATTTCTTTTCCTTAAATCATTAATAATGAGTTTTCCTTCATGACAAATTTAATCTGACTTAAAAAAATATAGTACTCTGCTTGGGTTAATCTCCCACTTATAGGTGTGTGTGTGTGTGTATGTGTATATGTATATATATATACCTGTGCCTGTTTGCATTCACATCTTTTATAGTCCTGAACATGCTATGCGTTTCTTTAATGTGCTCTAAATCTTATTATTCAAAAGTGAAAAAGAAGGCCAAATATTTGTTCTCAAATAACTTGCAATTCTCTGACAACACAGAAGTCTTTAGTGATCATTTATCCTTTTTTAAAATACTGAAGTTTTATTTTTGAATACTTAAGCCCTTGTTCAGTTATGCATATTTTACTGAGTAGCATTATATTCAAGGCACTCTGCAAAGTCCTGTGCAATATATGGATGAAAGGACACATGCTTAGATCCATTCCTTAACAACGTGTGTTCTACTTGAGATAAGAAGGTATAACAAGTGTTGGCAAAAAGGTAGAGGAAAGGGAACCCTGTGCACTGTTGCTGGGAATGTATTGGGTGTAGCCACTACGAAAACTAGTATGGAGGTTTCCCAAACAATTAAAATATGATCCAACAATTTCATATCTGGGTATGTACCAAAAGGAAATGGAAACAAGACATCAGAGAGATGTTGGCAGCCCTGTGTTTGGTGCTGTGTTGTTGACAATCAGTGTTTGCTTGTGCGAGCTTGGGTGCTCAGTCGTGTCTGATTCCTCGCAGCTCCATAGACATTGTAGCTCACTGGGCTCCTCTGTCCACGGAATTCTCCAGGCAAGAGTACTGAAGTGGGTTGCCATTCCCTTCTCCAGCGGCTCTTCCTGACCCAGCGATCGAACCCACTGTTGAGCTGGCTAGGAATTACTGACAATAGCCAAGTCACAGAAAGAAGCTAAGTGCTCTTCAGCAGGTAAATGGATAAAGATGTGATACACACACACAAAATATTTGGCCATGAGAAAGAAATCTTTGGCATGCCTATAAATACAGAAGAAGCTAATAGCAATTTTTGAAGTGGGAATACTAGTAAAAAAAAGAAAGGTATAAAATATTAAAAATCTTGAAAAATAATTTCAAATTTATTAAAGAAAATTTTGACCAATTTATAAAGAAAAGGATATCTCAGTATTGCTTTACTTTTGTATTTGTTAGATATTCAATAAAACTGAAGTTTTGGGTTTTTTTAAAATTTATTTATTACTCTCAATTTATTTTTTGTAGCTTGTTATATTGTGCTTCCCTGGTGGCTCAGTGCGGGAGCTAAGGATTGATTCCTGGGTCAGGAAGACCCCTGGAGAAGGAAATGGCAACCCACTCCAGTACTCTCACCTGGGACAGTCCCATGGACAGAAGAGCGTGGCAGTTTAGAGTCCTTGGGGTCTCAAAAGAATCGAACAGAACTTAGAGACTAGACAACAAATTTGTCATTTTTCGTTTCTACTTTTCTACTGTCCTGGACATTTTTTCTTATGAATTGATGTACATTTTTAAGTTAAATATTTAAAATTTTTGGTGTATATTTTCAAAAATTTTGCCAATTATAAAGTTGATTTGTTTTCTTATTGGTGGTTTTGAGAGTCCTTTCTGTATTCTGGATACAAGTCTTTTGTCATATTTATAATTTCTCAGATACTTTATTAAAGTCTATGTTATTTTTAACATAGGAACTGTTTACATTTTCATCCATTTAGTCTACTTTATTCACTATCCTTTTTACTATGCTTATGTGTAGAACATCCTTCTCAGTTTAAATATTTAGGGAAAAAATTCCCTCACTTTTCATATTTGTATTTCTATTTTACATTATACTCCTTATCCTATACTGTCTTCTAAATTTATATCCAGTAAATATATTCATTTTGATAAAAATAAATCTATAAATTGATTTTTTTCTTTATCTGCAATCAGAGCAGATAAAGAAATAAAAGGGATACAGATTGGAAAAGAAGAAGTAAAGCTCTCTCTGTTTGCAGATGACATGATCCTCTACATTGAAAACCCTAAAGACTCTACCAGAAAATTACTAGAGCTAATCAGTGAATATAGTAAAGTTTCAGGATACAAAACCAACACAGAAATCCCTGGCATTCCTATACACTAACAGTGAGAAAACAGAAAGAGAAATTAAGGAAACAATTCCATTCACCATCAAAACAAAAAGAATAAAATACTTAGGAGTATTTTTACCTAAAGAAACAAAAGACATATATAGAAAGCTATAAAACACTGATGAAAGAAATCAAAGAGGACACAAATAGATGGAGAAATATACCGTGTTCTTGGATTAGAAGAATCAATATAGTGAAAATGAGTATACTACCCAGAGCAATCTATAGATTCAATGCAATTCTTATCAAGCTACCAGAGGTCTTTTTCAGAGAATTAGAGCAAATAATTTCACAATTTGTATGGAAATACAAAAAACCTCGTATAGCCAAAGCAATCTTGAGAAAGAAGAATGGAACTGGAGGAATCAACCTACCTGACTTTAGGCTATACTACAAATCCACAGTCATCAAGACAGTATGGTACTGGCACAAAGACAGAAATATAGATCAGTGGAACAAAATAGAAAGCCCAGAAATAAATCCACGCATCTATGAACATCTTATCTTTGACAAAGGAGGCAAGAATATACAATGGAGAAAAGACAACCTCTTTAACAAGTGGTGCTGGGAAAACTGGACAGCCACTTGTAAAAGAATGAAACTAGAACACTTTCTAACACCATACACAAAAATAAACTCAAAATGAATCAAAGATCTAATCATAAGACCAGAAACTATAAAACTCCTAGAGGAAAACATAGGCAAAACACTCTCCGACATAAACCAAAGCAGGACCCTCTATGACCCACCTCCCAGAATATCAGAAATAAAAGCACGGATAAACAAATGGGACCTAATTAAAAGTAAAAGCTTCTGCACAATAAAGGAAACTATAAGCAAGCTGAAAAGGCAGCCTTCAAAATGGGAGAAAATAATAGCCAATGAAGCAACGGACTAACAATTAATCTCAAAACTATACAAGCAACTCCTGCAGCTCCATTCTAGAAAAATAAACGACCCAATCAAAAAGTGGGCCAAAGAACTTAACAGACATTTTTCCAAAGAAGACATAAAAATGGCTAACAAACACATGAAAAGATGCTCAACACCACTCATTATCAGAGAAATGCAAATCAAAACCACAATGAGGTACCACTTTACACCAGTCAGAATGGCTGCCATCCAAAAATCTACAAGCAATAAATGCTGGAGAGGATGTGGAGAAAAGGGAACTCTCTTACACTGTTAGTGGGAATGCAAACTAGTACAGCCACTATGGAAAACAGTGTGGAGATTCCTTAAAAAACTGAAAATATAACCGCCATATGACCCACTGCTGGGCATACACACCGAGGAAACCAGAATTGAAAGAGACACGTGTACCCCAATGTTCATTGCTGCATTGTTTACAATAGCCAGGACATGGAAGCAACCTAGATGCCCATCAACTGACGAATGGATAAGAAAGCTGTGGTACATATACACAATGGAATATTACTCAGCATTAAGGAAAAATTCATTTGAATCAGTTCTACTCAGGTGGACGGAACTGGAGCCTATTATCCAGAGTGAAGTAAGCCAGAAGGAAAAACAACAATACAGTATACTAACGCAAACATATGGAAGTTACAAAGATGGTAACGAGAACCCTGCATGCGAGACAGCAAAAGAAACGCAGGTGTATAGAACAGACTCGTGGACTCTGTGGAAGAGGGCAAGGGTGGGATGATATGGGAGAATGGCATTGAAACATGTTAATTATCATACGTGAAATCAATCGCCAGCCCAGGGTTGATGCTCAGGGCTGGTGCACTGAGATGACCCAGGGGGAGGGGATCGAGAGGGAGAAGGGAGTGGGGTTCTGGAGGGGGAGCATATGTATACCCATGGTGGTTTCATGTCAGTGTATGGCAAAACCAACACAATAAAGTAAAAAAATAATCAATATATAAATTTTAAAAAATACACAGATTTTCATAACAAAAATCAAAACAGAAAAGTTTCTTCACTCCCTAAAATTTGCCCCATTTTCTTGTGACCAAACATTCCCTTGGCCCTCACAAACACTGATCTGATTTCCATCCTTACAGGTTTATCTTTCCCAGGAAGTCTTCAAAAAATCGTATAATGTGAATCATTTTGAATTTGTTTTCTTCCTCAATATAATATATTCAAGGTGCATCCAAGTCATTGCATGTATTCATTCTTGGATCTATTTTATCAGTGGTTGGTCTTCCACTATATAGATGCATGGACTAGTTTGTGAGCCATTCACCTGTTAAAGAATATTTTTGTTATTTCCACATTTAACATTGATATATACTTGGTGAGAGGAAACATTATGTAAATTTTCATGAACAAGAATCATCACTTATATTGAGTAAAGAGAGGAGGATTACTGGGTTACCTGATGTGTTTCTTGATAATAAACTGACAGACCTCTTTTCACAGTGGTTATACTACATTTTGTATTCCCATCAGCAATGGATGAGAATTCTCTTGCTTCACATTTTTGGTAGCACTTATTGTTACTTTGTTTTATTTCAGCCTTTCTAATATTTGTGTGAAATTCTCTTTGTTTTTAATTAAATTCCTCTAATGACTAATGATGTTGGACATCTTTTCATGTGCTAATTTACTATTCACATATCTTCTTTGGTAAGTTACAAATTAAATTATTTTGTCTATTTTTAAAAATCATATTATTTGTTTTCCTGTTGCTGAGGCTTGAAAGTATTCTCCTTATTTAAATACAAATCCTTTGTCAGACTTATGATTAGCAAATATTTTATTCCTGTCGATGGCTCTTCTTTAAGACCTGAGAAATGTTTTTCACAGTTCAAAGATATTTCATTTTGCAGAAGTCCAGTTTATCAATGTTGGTTTAATTTTTTTTTGAATCACACCTAGGCACAGAAGAATTATTTATATATACATAATCACAAAAATGCTCACTTCTTTCTTTGAGAAGATTTACAGGTTTTGGTTGTTTATTTAATGACCCATTTGAGTTACTTTTTAATAAGGTATGAGTTTTGGTTAGAGGTCCAATTCTTTACATATTGATTCCCAGTTGTTCCAGCAACATTTGTTAAATACTGTCCTTTCTCCTTTAAATTGCATTGCAATGAAGTCAAACATCAGTTTGCCATGTCTTTGGGTCTGTTTCTAGACTCTTCTAATATCAGTCTGGTCAGTCGCTCAGTTGTGTGTGACTCTTTGCGACCCCATGTACTGCAGCATGCCAAGCCTCCCTTTCTACTACCAACTTCTGGAGTCTACTCAAACTCATGTCCATTGTGTTGGTAATGCCATCCAACCATCTTATCCTCTGGCATCCCCTTCTCCTCCTGCCTTCAATCATTCCCCACATCAGGGTCTTTTCCAATGAGTCGGTTCTTCAAATCAGGTGGCCAAAGTATTGGAGTTTCAGCTTCAACATCAGTCCTTCCAGTGAACACCCAGGACTGATCTCCTTTAGGATGGACTGGTTGTATCTCCTTGCAGTACAAGGGACTCTCAAGAGTCTTCTCCAACACCACAGTTCAAAAGCATCAATTCTGCATGGAGCTTTCTTCACCGTCCAAGTCTCACATCCATACATGACTACTGGAAAAACCATAGCTTTGACTAGATGGACATTTGTTGGCAAAGTAATGTCTTTACTTTTCAACACATTGTCCAGGCTAGTCATAGCCTTTCATCCAAGGAGCATGTGTTTTTTAATTTCATGGCTGCAGTCACCATCTGCAGTGATTTTGGAGCCCAAAAGAGTAAAGTCTCCCACTGTCTCCATGATTTCCCCATCTATTTGCCATGAAGTGATGGGACCAAATACCATGATCTTAGTTTTCTGAATGTTGGGTTTTAAGCCAACTTTTTCACTCTCGTCTTTCACTTTCATCAAGCGGCTCTTTAGTAGTTCTTCTTTGCTTTCTGCCATAGGGTGGTATCATCTGCATATCTGCAGTTATTGATATTTCTCCCGGAAATCTTGATTCCAGCTTGTGCTTCATCCAGCCCAGAATTTTACATGACGTACTTGGCATATAAATAAGCAGGGTGTCAATATACAGCCTTGACATGCACCTTTCCTGATTTGGAACCAGTCTGTTGTTCCATGTCCAGTTCTAACTGTTGCTTCCTGACCTGCATACAGATTTCTAAAGAGGCAGGTCAAGTCGTCTGGTATTCTCATCTCTTTAGAATTTTCCAGTTTGCTGTGACCCATGCAGTCAAAGGTTTTGACGTAGTCAATAAAGCAGAAGTAGATGTTTTTCTGGAACTCTCTTGCTTTTTTGATGATCCAACAGATGTTGGCAATTTGATCTCTGGTTCCTCTGCCTTTCCTAAATCCAGCTTTAACATCTGGAACTCCACAGTTCACTTAATGTTGAAGCCTGGCTTGGAAAATTTTGAGCATTACTTTGCTCGCCTGTGAGGTGAGTGCAATTGTGCAGGAGTTTGAGCATTTTTGGCATTGTCTTTCTTTGGGATTGGAATGAAAACTGAGCTGTTCCAGTCGTGTGGCCCCTGCTGAGTTTTCCAAATTTGCTGGCGTATCGAGTGCAGCACTGTCACGGCATCATCTTTTAGGATTCGAAAGAGCTCAACTGGAATTCCATCACCTCCCCTAGCTTTGGTTGCCGTGATGCTCCCTAAGGCCCACTTGACTTCTCATTCCAGGATGTCTGGCTCTCGGTGAGTGATCACACCGTCGTGGTTATCTGGGTTGTGACTATCTTTTTGGTGTAGTTCTTTGTGTATTCTTGCCACACTTTCTTATTATCTTCTGCTTCTGTTAGGTCCATACCATTTCTGTCCTTGTTGAGCTCATCTTTGCATGAAATGTTTCCTTGGTGTCTCTAATTTTCTTGAAGAGATCTCTAGTCTTTTCCATTCTATTGTTTTCCTCTATTTCTTTGCATTAATCACTGAGGAAGGCTTTCTTATCTCTCCTTGCTATTCTTTGGAACTCTGCATGCAGTTGGGTATATCTTTGCATTTCTCCTTTGATTTTTGCTTCTCTTCCTTTCACAGATGTTTGTAAGGCCTCCTCAGACAGCCATTTTGCTTTTTTGCATTTCTTTTTCTTGGGGATTGTCTTAACCTCTGTCTCCTGTGCAATGTCACGAACCTCCATCCCTAGTTCATCAGGCACTCTATCTATCAGATATAGTCCCTTAAATCTATTTCTCACTTCCACTGTATAATTATAAGGGATTTGATTTAGGTCATACCTAGATGGTCTAGTAGTTTTCCCTACTTTCTTCAGTTTCAGTCTGAATTTGGCAGTAAGAACTTGATGGTTTGAGCCACAGTCAGCTCCTGGTCTTGTTTTTGCTGACTATATAGAGCTTCTCCATCTTTGTCTGCAAAGAATATAATCAATCTGATTTCAGTGTTGACCATCTGGCCATGTCCACTTGTAGAGTCTTCTCTCGTGTTGTTGGAAGAGGGTGTTTTCTATGACCGGTATGTTCTTCTCTGATTTATTGATGTGCATATCTGTACTTTCACCAGTACGCTTGATCAGTGTAGCTTTATAGTAAGCCTTAATATCAAGTCGTGTGAGTACTCCATTAAAAATTTTTTTTTTCTCTGACTTTCCTTGGTAACTCAATTGGTAAGCAATCTTCCTGCAGTACATGAAACCTGGGTTCAATCCCTGGGTCAGGAATGTCCCCTGGAGAAGGAAATGGCAAATTATTCCAGTATCTATGCCTGGAAAATCTTGTGGATAGAGGAGCCTGGTGGGGTTCAGTCCATGGTGTTGTAAAGAGTCAAGCATGACTGAGCAACGTTAGTTGCTTTCAAAACTTTCACTTTTGCCTTTCTGTATAAATTTTAAAATGAACTTGTCTCCTACCAAAAAAATCTGAAATTTTGATGAGGATTTTGTTGAATGTCTGGATAAAGTTGGGGAAAACTGACATATTAATAATATTGAGTTTTCAAATTCATAATAGTAGTGAAAGTCGCTCAGTCATGTCTGACTTTGCAACCCCACGGGCTGTAACCTATTAGACTTCTTCCTCCATGGTGTTTTCCAGGCAAGAAGACTGGAGTAGGTTGCAGTTTCCTTCTCCAGGGGATCTTTCCAACCCTGGTATTGAATGTGTGTCTCTTGTATTGCAGGCAGACTCTTTACCGTCTGAGCCACAGGGAAGTTTTCTAATTCATAAACATTTTTCTACATGTATATCTTTAATTGTTTAAATATTTTTTCCATGTTCATGTTTTTAAAACTTATTTTCTTATTTTTAATTGCAGAGTGATTGCTTTAATATATCATCTTGGCTTCTGCCATATATCAACGTGAATCAGTGGGTGTCCCCTCACTCTTGATCTGTCCTCCCATGATTTCTTTCATCCAGTATTTATAGTTTTCAGTATACAAATCCAACACTGTTTTGCTCAGGTGTAATTTGTATCTAACTATTTAATTTGTGTGGGGTGCTATTGTAAATGTCATTGTTTTTAAAAATGCATTCTAGGTATTCATTGCTAATACTTAATATAATTTCTTATGTAAAATGATCCTATATTTTGTGCTCTTGCTAGACTTTTCATCTAGGGGGTATCTTTGTAGACTCCTAAGGATATTTTGTCTAGACTATTATGTTGAAACAATGTCTGTGAGAGGAGATACTTTTATTTTTGATTTCCAATCTAAATTTATTTTATTTACCTTCCTGTCTTATTGCACTGGTTAGTGCTTTCCACTGTGATGTTGAATCATAATGATAAGAAAGGACACACTTTCAATGTTTTTGATTTAGAGTGAATATATTCAGTCTTTTACCGGAAACATTGTGTTATCTGTATATTTTTAGTAAATGTCCTTTATCATGTTGATTAAATTTCATTCCGTTTCTAATATGCTGAGAGGTTTTATTATGAGTGGATATTGAATCTTACCTAAAGTTTTTCTGCAAATATTGTGAGGACCATATTGTATTTCTTCTTTATTCTGTTAATTTGGTGATTTATATTACTTGATTTTTGAAAATTGAACTAGTCTTGCATCCCTAGAATAAGAAGTCATACTCTGTGGTGTTTTTTTTTTAATATATTGATTGAATTTGTTATCATTTTATTCAGGGTTTTTCTTGTCTATGCTCATTTGGAGTATAGGTCTGTAGTTTTCTTGTAATATCTTTTCACATTTTGGTTTAGGACATTTCTGGCATTATATAATAAATTGTGAATTACTTTCTCTTATCCTATTTTCTGAAAGAGACTGTATGGAAATGGTATTATATCAAACTTAACTGTTTGAAAGAATTCAGTAGTAAAATGAACTGAGCCTGGAGCTTTATTTTGGGGGGAATTTTAAATATTGACTTAATGTTTTACCAAAAAAATCCTATAGGAATTATCCATTTTTTTCTTGAGAGAGTTTTCGTAGGTGTGACTTTGAAAGAATTATTCCATTTCATCGAAATTGTCAACTTTTTGTTAAGAGCTGTTAGTATACTTTTAATACCTGTAGGGCATTTAGTGATCTCCTGGTTTCATCCCTGGTTATTTGTGATTTGCCTCACCCCCCTTTTAATCATGGTCAGTATGGTTAGGTGGTTCAACTTTGGGTTTCATTTATTTTGTCAATGGTTATTTCTGTTTTAGATTTTATCAGTATCTGTCCTTGTGTATATTATTTCCTTCCATCTGTTTGCTTTGGGATTGACTTGTTCACTCTTTTTCTAGCTTATTAAGTTCAGAGCATAGCTTATTTTTTTTAAGGTTGAAGGTTTGATAATTGATTTAATACTTTTTTTATTTCAAGTTTAAGGATTTATTGCTATCTGTTTCCTTCTAAACACTGATATGCTGCATTCTACAGTTTTGGTACATTTCATAAAATTTTTGCCTAACCAAATTCATGACTGTAATGATTTCCACCTGTAGACTCTTTGAGGCTATGGAGACCAGGTAAGAAACCCTGTAAAGGTAGAGTAGACAAAACGTATCTCTTTACTACTCAAGGTCCATGTACATATAAGTGATAACTGGCTATTAGGGAAAAAGATTCTCAGACCAGTTGGTTTAGGGCTGATTTACTCAACACACATTCAACATCTGTAATTTGCCTTTAAGTTGTGTTTTGTGTCTAATGACCTTCTCTTGTGTTATGGCATTATTTCACATTAAGCCAAACTAGATAATACATTATTGACTCAAAATCAGCTTATACCCCTTCATCTTTGTCTCTCTCCCCACTCATTTACAGTGCCTTCTTTCTTGAACTTCCAAGTTTCATAAATTAGTATCCAAATCTCCAGCCTGCTTCTCTTATCATATATTGTATTGAACTGTTATTTCTATTTTTAAGTGAGCATTCGTTTTTTCTGTAATGTAGGGTTCTCAAAGTCATGTTCTATCTCAGCATTCTGTCTACCCATCTCAGTGCCCAGGGCCTTGCAATCTAAATGCTCCATAAATACTTACTGTTTAGCATTTGATCATTTCATCTGTCAGTTTATTTTCACTTAATGGATGTCTTTAAAGCACTGTAATTGCATGCATTGCCCTATGAAGGTAGATTTGATTACTATAGAACATTTTATATGGTCTGTTTTGCTTTCATTAATACTCAGAATATAATTACCATATGAAATTATTTTTATGTATTCTAAAAACTCCCTCATTTAAAATATAGAGGTTTTTTATTTCATTTAAATTGAAGTATAGTTGATATAAAATACCCCTGGGGATAATATGTTGACATCATTACAGACTGATCACCATAATACATCTACTAACCATCTGCCACTGTAAAAAACTAGTACAATGTTACTGACTGTATTCTTTATGCTATACATTATATCCCCATGACTTATTTAGTCTTTAACTCGAAGTTTCTACCTCTTAATCCCCTTCACATATTCGACCAACATCCTACTGCCTCCCCTCTGGCAACCAATAGTTTTGCTCTATATCTATGAATCTATCTATGAATCTGTATCTGTATCTATGAATCTATCTTGTTTTGTTTGTTCATTTATTTTGCTTCTTAAACTCCACATGTAAGTGACATCATATGGTGTTGTCTTTCTCTGATTTATTTCACTTAGCATAGTACCCTCTAGATCTGTCCATGTTGTCACAAATGGTAACTTTTGCTTCTTCTTTATGGCTGAGTAGTATTTCAGCAAGCGTGCCTGCATCTGCCTTGTGCCTTCTTTATCCACTCATCGAGAGACGGACACTTAGGTTGCTTCCATGTTTTGGCTATTGTAAATAATGTTGCAACAAACGTAGAGGTGCATATATCTGTCTGAATTATTTTTGTTGTTGTTTTCTTCAGATAAATACCCAGAATAACAATTGCTAGATCATCTGGTAATTCGATTTTTTGAAGAACCTCCATACTGTTTTTCATAGTAGCTGCACTAATCTATAATCCCAGCAAGAGTGCATGAGCGTACCCTTGTCTCCATAGACTAGCAGTCTTTTTGATAGCAACCATCCTGACAGGTGTGAGATGATACCCCATTGTGGGTTTTATTTGCATTTCCCTGATGATGAGTGATATTGAATATCTTTTCATGCGTCTGTTAGCTATCTATATATCTTCCTTAGAAAAATGTCTCTTCTGGTCCTTTTCCCATTTTTTAATCAGATTGTTCAGTTTTTGGAGATTGAGTTGTGTGAGCTTGAGTTCTTTGTATAATTGAGATATCAACTCCTTATTGGATGTTTCATTTGCAAATGAGTCCTCCCATTGAACAGGCAGCCTTTTTGTTCTGGTGATAGTTTCCTTTACTGGGCACAAGCTCCTTAGTTTGATGAGATCTCATTTGTTTAATTTTCTTTTTTTTTTTTTTGCCTTTTGTGAGGAGATATATACAAAAACATGTTGCTAAGACTAATGTCCAAGAGTATACTGCTTATGTTTTATTCTAAGACTTCTGTGATTTCTGGTCTTATAAAATACAGAGGTTTGAAGGAAAACAGTCTTGCAGCTTTACCTTACATTATTAAAAGTTTACTATTTAGAATACTTGTTTTGATAAGTTATCATTTTAGTTCAGTCGCTCAGTCATGTCTGATGCTTTGCAACACCATGAACTGCAGGATACCAGGCCTCCCTGTCCATCACCAACTCCCGGAGCTTGCTCAAACTCATGTCCATTGAATAGGTGATGCCTTCTAACCATCTCACCCTCTGTCATCCCCTCTCCTCCTGCTTTCAATATTCCCAGCAGCAGGATCTTTTCAAATGAGTCAATTTTTTCGCATCAGGTGGCCAAACTAGTGGAGATTGAGCTTTGATATCTGTTCTTCCAATGAATATTCAGGACTGATCTCCTTTAGGATGGTCTGATTGGATCTCCTAGCAGTCCAAGGAACTCTAAAGAGTCTTCTCTAACACCACAGTTTGGAAGCATCAATTCTTTGGCACGCAGCTTTCTTTACAGTCCAACTCTCATATCCACAAATGACTACTAGAAAAAAAAAAAGCTTTGACTAGACAAAACTCTGTTGGCAAAGTAATGTCTCTGCTTTTTAATATGCTGTCTAGGTTGGTCCTAGCTTTTCTTCCAAGCAGCAAGCATCTTTTAATTTCATGACTGCAGTCACCATCTGCAATGATTTTGGAGCCGAAGAGAATAAAGCCTGCCACTGTTCACACTGTTTCCCCATCTATTTGCCATGAAGTGATGGGACCAAATCCATGATCTTAGTTTTCTGAATGTTGAGTTTTAAGCCAACTTTTTCACTCCTCTTTCACTTTAATCAAGAGATTCTTTAGTTCTTCTTTCCTTTCTGACAAGGTTGGTGTCATCTGCATATCTGAGGCTATTGATATTTCTACCATCAATCTTGATTCCAGCTTGTGCTTCACCCAGCCCAGTGTTCTCATGATGCACTCTGCATGTAAGTTAAATAAGCAGGGTGACAATATACAGCCTTGATGTACTCCTTTTCCTGATTTGGAACCAGTCTGTTGTTCCATGTCCAGTTTTAACTGTTGCTTCCTGACCTGCATACAGATTTCTCAAGAAGCGTGTCAGAAGGTCTGATGTTCCCATTTCTTGAAGAATTTTCCAGATTTTGTTGTGATCCACACAGTAAAAGTCTTTGGTATAGTCAGTAAAGCAGTAGTAGATGTTTTTCTGGAACTCTGTTGCTTTTTCGATGATCCAGTGGATGTTGGCTATTTGATCTCTGGTTCTTCTACCTTTCCTAAATCCAGCTTCAACATCTGGAAGTTCACGGTTCATGTACTGTTGAAGCCTTGCTTGGAGAATTTTGAGCATTACTTACTACCCTGAGAGATGAGTGCAATTGTGTGGTAGTTTGAGCATCTTTGGCATTGCCTTTCTTTGGGATTTGAATGAAAGCTGACCTTTTCCAGTCCTGTGGCCGCTGCTGAGTTTTGCAAATTTGCTGGCATATTGAGTGTAGTACTTTCACAGCATCATCTTTTAGGATTTGAAAGAGCTCAACTGGAATCCCATCACCTCTAGTAGCTTTGTTCTTAGTGGTGCTTGCTAAGGCCCACTTGACTTCTCATTCCAGGATGTATGGCTCTAGGTGTGTGATCACACCCTCCTGATTATCTGAATAATTAAGATCTTTAATATATAATTTTTCTGTGTATTCTTGCCAGCTCTTTTTAATATCTTCTGTTTCTGTTAGGTCCATACCATTTCTGTCCTTCATTGTGCCCATCTTTGCATGAAATATTCCCTTGTTATGTTTAATTTTCTTGAAAAGATCTCTAGTCATTCCCATTTTATTGTTTTCCTCTATTTCTTTGCATTTATCACTGAAGAAGGTTTTCATATCTCTCCTTGCTATTCTTTGGAACTCTGCATTCAAATGGGTATATCTTTCCTTTTCTCCTTTGCCTTTCACTTCTCTTCTTTTCACAGCTATTTGTAAGGCCTCTTCAGACAATCATTTTGCCTTTTTCCTTTGGGATGGTCTTGATCCTTGTCTCCTGTACAGTGTCACAAACCTCCGTCTGTAGTTCATCAGGCACTCTGTCTCTCAGATCTAATCCCTTGAATCTATTTCTCACTTCCGCTGTATAATTATAAGGGATTTAATTTAATTCAAACCTGAATTGTCTAGTGCTTTTCCTGACTTTCTTGAAGTCTGCATTTGGCAATAAGGAGTTCATGGTTTGAGCCAAAGTCAGCTACTTGTCTTGTTTTTGCTGACTGTATAGAGCTTCTCCATCTTAGGCTCCAAAGAATATAATCAATCTGATTTCTGTATTGACCATCTGGTGATATCCATGTGTATAGTCTTCTCTTGTGTTGTTTGAAGAGTGTTTGCTAATACCAGTGTTTTCTCTTGGCAGAGCTCTATTAGCCTTTGCCCTGCTTCATTCGGTACTCCAAGGCCATATTTGCGTGTTACTCCAGGTGTTTCTTGACTTCCTATTTTACATTCTAGTATCCTATAATGAAAAGTCATCTTTTTTGGGTGTTAGTTCTTGAAGGTCTTGTAGGTCTTCATAGAACCGTTCAACATCAGCTTCGTCAGCATTACTGGTTGGGGCATAGACTTGAATTAGTGTGCTATTGAATGGTTTGCCTTGGAAATGAACAGAGATCATTCTGTCATTTTTGAGATTGCATCCAAGTACTGCATTTGGACTCTTTGTTGATTATGAGGGCCACTCCATTTCTTCTAAGGGATTCTTGCCCACCGTAGTAGATATAATGGTTATCTGAGTTAAATTCACCCATTGCAGTCTTGCCTGGAGAATCCCAGGGACAGGGGAGCCTGGTGGGATTGCACGGGGGTGGGCATGACTGAAGCTACTTAGCAGCAGCAGCAGCAGAAGTCCATTTTAGTTCACTGATTTCTAAAATGTTGATCTCATGTCAATGTATGGCAAAACCAACATGATAATGTAAAGAAAATAAATAAAATAACAAATAAAAAAATAAAATATTATTGGAACCAAAATAAAATGTTGATCTTTACTCTTACCATCTCCTATTTGACCACTTCCAATTTGCATTGATTCATGGAGCTAAACTCCAGGTTCCTATGCAATGTTCCTCTTTACAGCATTGTACTTTACTTCCATCACCAGTCACATCCACAACTGGGTGTTGTTTTTGCTTTGGCTCTGTCTCTTCACTCTTTCTGGTGTTGTTTCTCCACTGATGTCCAGTAGCATATTGGGCACCTACTAACCTGGGGAGTTCATCTTTCAGTGTCATACCTTTCTGCCTTTTTATCCTGCTCATGGGATTCTCAAGGCAAGATTACTGAAGTGGTTTGCCATTCCCTTCTCAAGTGGACCACGTTTTCTCACAACTCTCCACCAAGTTCCATCTGTCTTGAGTGGCCCTACGTGGCATGGCTCATAGTTTCATTGAGTTAGACAAGGCTGTGGTCCATGTGGTCCATGTGTCCACAGATTGGTTAGTTTCCTGTGATTGTGGTTTTTAGTCTGTCTGCCCTCTGAAGGATAAGGAGGCTTATGGAAGTTTCCTGATGAGAGAGACTGACTGAGGGGGAAGTTGTGTCTTCTTCATGTTCAGTAAATCTTTAATCTGATTTTCTGTTGATGAGTGGGGCTGTGTTCCCTCCCTGCTATTTACCTGGGGCTAAAAAATGGTGGAGATAATGAAGATAATGTTGACTTCCTTGATAAGGTCCCATGCATGTACTGCTACATTCAGTGCCCCCAATCCTGCAGCAGGCCACCACTGGCCCACACCTCCACTGGAGTCTCCTGGACACTCATGGGAAAGTCTGGGTCAGTCCCTTGTGGGGTCACTGCTCCTTTCTCCTGGGTCCTGGTGCAGACAAGGTTCTGTTTGTACCCTCCAAGAGTCTATTTCCCCAGTCCTGTGTAAGTTTTGGTGGCTCTTGTTGGGGCTAATAGCAGTCTCCTCCCAGAGACCTTATGCAATACCCGGGTCTGCTTCACCCAGTCCACTGCTGACTCGTACCTCCACAGGAAGCGCTCAGACACAGTTCTGTCTCAGTCTCTGTGGGGTCTCTGGGTCCTGATGCGCACAAGGTTTGTTTGAGCCCTCTGAACATCTCTGGAGGGAATGGGATTTGGTTCTGAACGTGATTTTGCCCCTCTTACCATCTTACTGGGGCTTCTCCTTTGCTCTTGGACGTGGGGCATCTCCTCGCAGTCACTCCCGCACCAGGCAGCATAGGTTTTAAATTATCCCTGCTTTCTATCCTTTCACTGTACTATAATTCTTGAACGACTGAATTTATCTTATCACATTGTTTTTGTGCATTGTTTCCTGTATCTTGACCTGCCAACAGAATGCAGGTGGAGTCATTTAGTTTAAAATCTTAGCCCTTGGTTTAATCTCTGTTAAGTTTCTTTTTAGTAAATAGCATTTCGTATTACTCTGAAAAATGAAAATATCACAGGGATGAAAGCTTTCCTAATAAGCTAGTAACTTTCTTGATAGCATTGATTTACCTAAAGTAAATCAACTTTCCTTTACAAAGGAAAAGGAAAAATTTTTTCCTTAACTAAATCAAATTACTCCTTTGCTTCATACCCATGTACTAGAATTTTCAGTCCATAGAGGGGTGGTATGAGGGGAGGAGAGGGAGTCAAGGGAGGGAATGATGACTGATTCATGTTGTTGTACGGCAGAAACCAACACAGAGTTGTCAAACATTTTCCACCAATTGAAAAATTAATAACAGATTTTACAAAGACTCTCTGTACCTCCTATTTCCCATCGTACCTGTGTACTCTGTGGTCTAATCTGTTTCCCACTGCTCTTTATCAGGCCAAACACCGTTTTCTTCTTATAGGTGGCTCATTCTCCGTTTCTGTGGCCTGTGTCCTGTATCAGGCTCTTGTCATCTCGTAATTGATTCCTCCAGTAACTTCTCATGTGATTGCTCACTGTTCTTTCCTCCAATCATTGCTACAAACCTATTCCCCCCAAATTAATACAGTGTTTATTCTGGAACTTTCCTGCTTGATGTATAAATGGTTTTGTCATCCACTGCATTAAGCTGAAGCTCTCTACCTGGCTTTGATACCTTTCTGTATTTTAGGGCTTTCTCCCATTGTTAACTCACATAGTCTCTGTGATTCAGAAAAGCCTGATGACAACTAAAAATATAATTCATGTCTGTTATCCCTCCCCTCAACTTCATGTAAGGTTCTGTTTCAAATGTGGAATTCTGTGAAACCTACTGTTTACTTTCTCTACTACCCTTTCTCTGTGGCTTAACTAAAGTTCTAACACCTCTATGAAATCATTCATTCCTTTATCTTATTCTTGTTTCTAACTTTGACTAGAACACCAGTCAGGAAGCTATCATTGTAAATGGATAGAAATTGAATTCAAGTTAGCTTAACCAATAAAGGGAATTTATTTATTTGCGTAATTATGAAAGCCAGGAATGCAGTACAGGAAACCAACATAAAACTAGGGCCCAGTATTGACAGATCTACTCTTTTCACCTCTTAATTTCTCTCTCTTTTATTGGGGCATTGTTTTTCTTTTCATTTATTCATGAGTCTAGAATCGTGGTTGCTGACTGCTCTAGGCTTTATTGCAGAGAATAAAGAGATTTGCTATGTTAGCTTGAGTTAAAAAAAATACAACCTAAAAGAATCTCAAGTAACATTTCACCTCTTTAGGCTAATCATTGAGGCCAGGGGTCTAAAGAGCTGTGAATATAAACTAGATCATGGACTCATCTCAAATAAACAGAGAGGTGGGGGAGTCTATTGCTAGGAAAAGGGTCTATGCCCATACGTGGCCCTTCTTGGAAGCAGGACCAATACCATGATTGTATCAACAAGAATGAGTTCTTACTAAACCTAGAGCATGACCACAGTCGTTTCCTTTTCTCCATAGGTGGCCTACAATGCCATAAGCTCATGACCCAACATAATCTTGAATCCTAGGATTGTTTCTAAAGCTGACTTGCCTTTTTAGTGCAACATTACAAGTAGAAAGGACTCCCATATCAGTGACTTTTTTTCAGCCAGAAGTGCCCCCTGCAGACCCAGGAAGAATCATAGATATCCTGAGGGACAGGGAGGAAATAAGCCACACAGGCAACCTCCATATGCTTCAGAGGAGACTTTGCAATTTCTGTGTGTTAGGTAATCCCAAATGGTTTACTACACTGTAGTATCCCAAAGGTATGATTAAAGGATTAGAGTGTGGGGAAAAGAGCAGACATTAGTGCAACAGAGTGAAAAAAGCCAACACTTCAGTACTATCCTGGGATTTCATTAGCTGCAAAATGAGGACAAGAGAATTGGACCATGTGTGATTATGAAAACACTGGGTGAATCCAATCTAGATGCATTAGCTATTAAGTTCCCTGTTGACAGAAGTTATGGCTGTTCTAATTTGCTTTTTGAGGTGCCTACCTAAGTAATAGGGGTAGCGACCATGTGTTTAAGAAACATTAAAATGTGGTTACTTTTTAACAATATTACACTCAGTGTACTACCCTATCTCGTGAGCAGCTTTTGTTTTACATTTTTTGGAAGAATGCTTGGCAGTAGTTGAATGAACATATTCCAGTTATCTACCTGGAGTTATAAATTGAGAGCTGTAGGTGTTAGCCTAAGAGTTGAGAACAGAAGCAACAACACAGGGAGAGTTCTACTAAGAGTTGGTCATAGACAGTGATGGCAAATTGAATGAGCAAAAAGAACTTATAAAAATATGTGTATGATTAATAATAGCTATACTTGTTGAGACTTTTTCTATGTACCAGACGTTGTAAGTATTTCACATGCAAAAATCACATTTAACCCTTGTAACCACTTTATGAGAATTTTCTAGGTAAGGAAACAAAGGCTTAGAAAGTCTAATCAACATGCACAAACGCTGAAATGAGTGATGGAGCCAGGTTTGACTAATTCAAATGAAATTTAAACTTAATCTAACACTAGGGCCATTTTAAGGTCAATTTTGTGGCTGCCTATTTGGAATAGAAAAACTAAGAGAGCTAGGATAGGAATTAACCTTTGTTGAGTATGTATTTGGTGCCAGGCATTGGGCTAGTGGTTGTCCTACTGTATCTGACGTGTTTTTGAAAACTGAAGCTCAGAGACATTTAAATAAGTTATCTAGGCTCATCTATCTATTTTCAGATGTAAGATTCAGACTTTGTCTGTATATGGTAAAAGCCAGTGTCCCTTTCAAATATCACTATTGCCTGTGACAACAAAATTGTATTCATTTTTATCTTTCCTAAGAATTTGGGTACCTTTGTGACTGGAAGTTTTGGTAAGCTGCAGAGGACCATATTAATTTGCTTGGACAGCAGTAACAAAGAACCATAAACTGGGTAGCTGAAACAACAGAATTTATTTCCTCGCAGCTCTGCAGACTGAAAGTCTAAGATTAGTGTGTTAGCATTGTTGGTTCTTTCTTACTGCCTTCCTCCTTGACCTGTGGATGGTCATCTTCTCCCTTGGTTCTCTGATAGTTTTCCCACTGTGCATATCTATGTCCTGATCCCTCTTCTTAAAATAGTACTGATCATAGTGAATTTGGGGACAGCCGTATGACCTCACGTTACTTCAAATACCACTTCAAAGGCCCTATCTCCGTTATACATTAACATTCTGAGGTAGTAGAGGTTAGAATCTCAACATAGAAACTTGAAGAACATACAGTTCAACCTATAACTTGGGCAAACAGTACTCTGGGATCAAGACCCAAACTGAACAGCCCATGTAGGATGTGATGTCCATTGCCACCACTTTGGAGATACCATCATCTCTCACCTGACTACTGCATTAGCCTCCAGACTAAGTTTCCTGCTTTCTCTCTTATCTAATCTGGCATGACATAATGACATGTCCATGTTTTTTCTTAAACAATCACAAAGCATAATTCCGAAGACCATCGTTCACTTAGTGTCCCATGTGAATGTCAGCGCCCTCTGAGCAGTATTACCAAGTGGTCCTGCATACTGCCCCATCTTTGTTTCCATTGTCCCCACCCTAATTCAGTCCCTCATTACTTCTAAGTTCTGTAATTATACAACCCTGTTGTTTCTCTCTGGACCATCACTCCAGTCTCTTGTCTCATTATCGCGACCATTCTCTTTCTTAACATCAGTTCACATAATGTCACCTGCTCTCTCAAACCCCTCCTCTTGTACCTCTTTGTCTAAGAAGTTAGGGCCTCTGCGTTGTGATCCTAACCTTCTTCTGGTCCTCCCATCCTATAACCTCTGCGGTGGGAAAACTGGATCTTTACCACACACTTACCCACCCCAGCCTCCCTGTGTCATTCTGTTTGCTCCTTCTGGAATGCCATCTCCTTTTCTTTTCAAGATATATTTTAAAATATTTATTCATTTATGTGCCATGCTGGGTCTCACTGTGGTGTGCAGGATTGCAGTGACGTGTGGGATCTTAAGTTGTGGCGTGGGGAACTTTTAGTTGCAGAGTGCAAACTCTGAATTGTGGCATGTGGGGTCTGGTTCCCTGACCTGGGCTCAAACCCCAGCACCCCGCACAGCGTCTTAGCCACCAGACCAGCAGGAAGTCCAAAAAAACCCGAACTTTTTTTTCCTGGCTGCACCATGTAGCTTGCGGGTCCCAGGTCCTCAACCAGGTATTAAACCCAGGACCACAGCAGTGAAAGCGCTAAATCTTAACCCCTGGACTGCCAGGGAAGTCCCTGGAATACCAGCTCCTTATTGTCAAAATCCACTCCTTCTGCGAGGCCCAACTAAAATTCTGTTTATGGGAAGACATTTTCCTGACATATTCAAACAGAAGTTATATAATCTTCCTCTCTCTACCACCAAAATGTCACCTTTATTGTATTGGATCTTCTTACAAAGAAAGTCTCTATTGTAATCACTGTATGCAAAACGGCTCTTTCAAAGTCCTGGAGTAACTGAAAATAAGACAGATATTGGTGAGAAGAATCTTAGAAGATTCTATTGCCATAGTCCAGTGTTGGTGCTGGCAGTAGCTCATAGAAATATGCACAGAGAACTGTTTAATTTTCAAGTCTTTTGTTAAGCAAGATCGTTATCAAACATTTAATTTTATTAAATAAATTATTTTAAAGAAGTAAAATATCAGGAAAGGGTAATTAAAAACAAATTACTTCTAATTATTTGACAACATTTTATTGTTTTCTATACTCTTCAAGCTGTTTATAGCCATAGTATTTATATGGTCAATATACTATATATTGGTATGCTACTGTGCATCCATTTCCAGCTCCATATTCAATCACGTAATGTTGGTAGCTTGAAATTAGTCATAGTTAGAATATTGCTAAAAATTCGAGGCTTGGTTTTTATTGGCTACACTTAAGAAAGTGATGAACAACTTGTTAACAATTCAGATTAAACCTTAAGTGTGTCATGTCTATAACCATCATATTGGCAATAGCACATATAAGAATGTAAAAGAATATTTACTTTTTGAAACTGTTTTCCAATTTAGCATGGGAATTACTTGTGTCATGGATTGGTGAGCAGAGATCTGATATACAACTTATTGGTTTCACTTTCATCAAACATCTTAGCATAGAACTCTCAGTCACCATCCATGTCAGAAATACACTGATTAGTCCATTGTAACCCTACATTGATTACCGACACAAGATTTTGTCAAAATTCAGTGAAGGCATTTTATAAAAAGAGGTTTGTGTATTTTATTATTATTTCTAAATTATGTGCTACATTTATTTCATAATTAGTTAAATGAATATCACACACACACACACACACACACACACACACACACACACACACACACCCCTGTAGAGAAATTGTTGTTAAACATTTACCAGCTGATGTCTCTCATATTCTGGGGGTCAAGGAAACTCTGTCAAAAGCTATGGAACAGAGGTATTTGCACATAGTATAAATGACTCCAGTGTTTTTCCCTCGCCTATACAGATGTTATTTAACATACCACTTCAGATCTTGACTCTACTTATTTCTAGACCTTTGTTCTTTATTTCACTCCCAGCCAATGTAGATACTAAGGGAACATTTCCTACAGAGATGGGCACAATAAAGGACAGAAACAGTAGGGACCTAACAGAATCAGAAGTTGCGAGAATACACAGAAGAACTATATAAAAAAGGTCTTTATGACCCAGATAACCTCAGTGGTGTGATCACTCACCTAGAGCAGACATCCTGGAGTGTGACCTCAAGTGCGCCTTGGAGAGCATCATTACGAACAAAGCTAGTGGAGGTGATCGAATTCCAGCTGAGCTATTTCAGATCCTAAAAGATGACGCAGTTAAAGTGCTGCACTCAATATGCCAGCAAATTTGGAAAACTCAGCAGTGGCTGGAAAACGTCAGTTTTCATTCCAATTCCAAAGAAAAGCAATGCCGAAGAATGTTCAAACTACCACACCTTTGTGTTTATTTCATATGCTAGCAAATTAATGCTCAAAATTATCCAAGCTAGGCTTCAACATACTTCCAGATGTTCAAGCTGAATTTAGAAAAGCAAAAGGAACAAAAGATCAAAATGCCACATTCTGTTGGATCATAGAAAAAGCAAGAGAGTTCCAGAAAAACATCTACTTCTGCTTCATTGACCACGCTGAAGCCTTTGATTGTGTAAATCACAACAAACTGTGGAAAATTCTTGAAGAGACAAGAATACCAAAACACCTTACCTGCCTCCTACAGAACCTGTATGCAGGTCAATAAGCAACAGTTAGAACCAGAAATGGAACAACAGACTGGTTCCAAATGGGGAAAGGAGTACTTCAAGGTTGTATATTGTCACCCTGCTTATTTAACTTATATGCAGAATGCATCATGTGAAATGCCAGGCTGGTTGAAGCACAAGCTGGAATCAAGATTGCAGGGAGAAATATCAGTAACTTTAGATATGCAGAAGACACCACTCTTATGGCAGAAAGCAGACAGTAATTGAAGAGTCTCCTGATGAAGGAGTGAAGAACGGGAGTAAAAAGCTGGCGTAAAACTCAACGTTCTAAAAGCAAAAATCATGGTATCCAGTCCCATCACTTCATGGCAAATAGATGGGGAAACAGTGGAAATAGTGACACACTTTATTTTCTTGGGCTCCAAAATCACTGTGGATGGTGACTTGAGCCATGAAATTAAAAGATGCTTGCTCCTTGGAAGAAAAGCTATGAGAAACCTAGACAGTATATTAAAAGTAGAGACGTTACTTTGCCAACAAATGTTCCTATAGTCTAAACTATGGTTTTTCTAGTAGTCATGTATGGATGTGAGAGCTGGACAATAAAAAAGACTGAGTGTCGAAGAATTCATGCCTTCAAGACTCTTGAGAGTCCCTTGGACAGCACGGAGATCAAACCAGTGAATCCTAAAGGTATTCAACCCTGAATATTCACCAGAAGGTCTGATGCTAAAGCTCCAATACTTTGGCCACCTGATGCGAAGATCCAACTCTTTGGAAAAGACCCTGATACTGGCAAAGATTGAAAGCAGGAGGAGAAGAAGGCCTCAGAATGAGATGGCTGGATGGCATCACCAACTCAATGGACATGAGCTTGAGCAAGCTCTGGAAGATGGTGAAGGACGAGGAAGCCTGGCGTGATGCAGTCCATGGGGTCACAGAGTCGGACACAGTTGATTGACTGAACAACAATATTGCAGTGACCAACTCTGCGTGGACTCGATGTTATTGTACATGGGTACGACTCAGTAATGTCTTGCTTCCTCTCTCCCTGCTCTGCATGTGTGATGTGTGTGTGCTTAGTTGCTCAGTCGTGTCTGACTTTGTGACCCCATGGACTGTAGCCTGCCAGGATCCTCCGTCCATGGGATTCCTCAGACAGAAGAATACTGGAGTGGGCTGCCATTCCCTTCTCCAGGGGATCTTCCTGACCCAGAGATTGAACCTGGGTCTTTTGCATTGCCAGCGGATTCTTTACCATCTGAGCCACCAGGGAAGTCCAGGAATTACCTTAATACCTTGTTAAGACCGTTGGAAGGCAATTAATGATAAGAAGGAAGAGCAGGGGAATCAATGTTCTGTGGAGGCAGTTTGTAACCATTGGCAGTTAGGAGACTGAGTACATACTCTTCTCTCTTCCTCCTCAACACAGCCTTGAGTTGCGGTCTTAGTGGCCCCTTGAAAGATGGCTCCATGAAATGAACAATCAAGCAGCCTCAGTTATCCACTCTCGTACTGTCTTCCTCTGCTTCCCTGTGTCTCTTAATTTCCCTTAGCCTTGTGTTATGGAGGACTGAGGCTATAGGGCTCTTCATAATCGTGTGGGACAGATTGAGAAAAGCTTGATAACATCTGCTTCCCCTGAATGAATTAATCCTTTGAAATAGGGTGTAACTAAGCTATTTGCCATGTCAAATATAAAAATTAAAATTACTCAGACATCATTGAAGAGGGAAACAGAAGATGCAAAAGGGATATAGTGTAGGTCTCATCACCTGATGTGTCCAGTTAGAAGTAATTTTTCCTTCCTTTGAATTCTAACACCTATATCCACCCAGTATTTTGAACCTTTATTATGGTATATACATATATGTATATACACATGTACATATGTATGTATATCATATTTGAATATGAATATCTTTTTAAATATGTAAACATATATAAAATATCATTATAATGTATATGGACATTCTTATACAAACTCCCTCTATATGCTTATTAATATTATATGAATAAAGATTTATGTACGCACCCACCCTGAAGCCTTATATGTTTTTTATCATTTTATTCATTTCAATTAGTGCTTGGGTATTGACTGAGGTTCCTCTTAAAGGTGAATCTGAGATCAATGGAAATTACTTAAGGTCAGGAAACTAGTAAACTGATCAATCTTCTTCTAGCTATTCCACTTTTCCCCTAGATTAAGCAAGAATTTTAGTGGCTTTTTTAAGTATATAAAACCCTGGAGTCAACATACAGATGCTTAAAACTGGGCTTCTTTCTAGAAGGTAGCCAAAATCACAACGTTTATGGATCCAGGCTGGGAGATATTTCCCTTGCTTTAGAACAGATGAAAAAGTCTCTCAGTCCTGTCCTACTCTTTGCGACCCCATGGACTGTAGGCCGCCAGGTTCCTCTGTCCTTGGACTTCGCCAGGCAAGAATACTGGAGTGGGTTGTCATTTCATACTCCTGACCCAGGTACTGAATACAGGTCTCCAGCATTGCAGGCAGATTCTTTATTGTCTGAGCTTGGTATTAAAAAAAAACAAAAACAAAACAGAAAAAACAACCAACAGCAATGAAAACAAACAAATAGCTGGTGAATCTGATTTACAAGTAAATGTACATTTCTTCCTAACAAGGTTCCAATTATTATCAGCAAAAATTATAATTCTTTTAGGAATGTATATACTGAGTTTTATTTTCTTTGGCTTTATATAGGGAAAATTCATGTCATTTGTCTGGTGAAAAATTATTGCCATTGTTGGACTCACTGAACAAATTGACATGAGTCCATGGAGTAGGAAAATAAAATCTTTATCATACTAAGTGGATCTTATAAAGGGTAGAATATCTCAAAAGAAGAACAAATACTTTATTCAGTGTCTGAGAAATTAGGTAGAACAAATAATTTAATGAAGAGTAGTTGCATAAGTTACAAATTTTCCCACTTCAATGAATGGTAGTTTTCTTAATGTTACTAGACACCTTTCTAGTAACTGCTTTAGATAGAATTTTTGACTCTGGAAACATTTAATTTTATAAAGCAAACTTAGCTTAGGAATTACCCACAAGCCTCAAAGTATATATTTGAGCAGTGGAAAATGAAATGCAGAATGGAATGTATATTGGAAAATGGGAAATGGAATTTGAAATGGAGTAGATCTTGAGAAATGGAAAATTGAAATTTGAGCAAATAAGTGTAAGAAAAATGTGAAGAAAGTGTAAGAAAAAGTTAAATTCTCTCTATAATCATTGCAACTTCAAAAAACAATGTAGGAGGCAGATTTAAAATCCTACTCTATGGACCTTATACATATCAGATTATACAGAGACCATGTGGGTGATATGTTGAAGAACAAGATTTCAGACACTATATCCTCACTCTGTCCAAGGTACAGGTTACTGAATGATGCTGCCCTTCCTCATAGATCTAAGTCCAACTCTAGCCCTATTGGATCACAATGAATGCATATTAGCTTCATTACCAGAGATGCTTTGCACAACTATTCATAGTCAATGCTCAATAATAATTTATGAATGGAAAGTCTATGAACCTCCAGGGCATTACCCTAAGTGAAATAAGTCAAGAAGAGAAAGACACAAATACTGTGATCTCACTTATTTGTGGGAAAAAAAAAGCCATAGACACAAAGAGTCAGAGAAGGCAATGGCGCCCCACTCCAGTACTCTTGCCTGAAAAATCCCATGGATGGAGGAGCCTGGTAGGCTGCAGTCCATGGGGTCACTAAGAGTTGGACGTGGGAGCCTGGTGGGCTGCCGTCTATGGGGTCGCAAGGAGTCGAACACGCGACTTAGCAGCAGCAGCAGACACAAAGAGTAAACTAGGGGTTGCCCGTAGCTGGTGAGGAGGGGAAATGGGGAGATGTTGGTCAAGATACAAACTTTATCTTATAAGATGAATAAGTTCTCAAAATATAATATACAGTATAGTGACTGTAGTTATCAATGCTGTATTGTACACATGGAAGTTGCTAAGATCTTTTGGTGAGATAAATATTCTCAACAACAACAAAAAATCCTGGTAAATATGTGAAGTGACAGATATGGTAACTAACCTTACTGTGGTAGTCATTTTGCATTAAATATGTATATAGAATCATCATGTTCACACCTTAAAGATTTAAACAGTGCTATATGTCAATTATATCTCTATAAAGCTGGTGGAAAACTCAATACTCATTTTCCAAAATGCATTTATTCAGTACATACTTAAGGCTGCCAAGACTCTGGAAAAAAATGGATAATTAAGATGTAATCCTTTTTGTTGAATAACTTACAGCATCTTAGTAAGTCAAACAAAAACATAATTTCAATAAAACGTGAAAAATCTTGTGACATGGAAGTGGGAGTCAGTAATGAAGGTATAGTGGAAGGGAAAGTGTTAGTTGCTCAGTTGTGTCCTACTCTTTGCGACCCCTTCGAGGCATCAGTTCAGTTTAGTCGCTCAGTCATGTCCGACTCTGTGACCACATGGACTGCAGCACGCCAAGCTTCCCTGTCCATCACCAACTCCTGGAGCCTACTCAAACTCATGTCCATCTCGTCGGTGATGCCATCCAACCATCTCATCCTCTGTCATCCTCTTCTCCTGCCTTCAGTCTTTCCAAGCATCAGGGTTTTTAGTGGAGGTTATTAATTTTGAATTGAAGTGCTTGAGAATTCTGTCCCTTTCAGCTGAGTTTTGAAGTATGAGCAGGAATTAAACAGAGGAATATTGCAATAACAAGAAGTGTTGTGAAATTAGAGATGGGAGAAAACCTGGTGTGTTTGGTGGTCTATATAGTTTTTGGTATGGCTGAAGAATGTGTGTATACATAAAGAAAAGAAAAGCAGTAAGACTGGAGAAAAAGGCTAGATGCTGGGTAACAAAAACTCCTGGATGTCATAGTGTATCCTAAGAAATTTAGATTCTACACTGAAATGTATAGGATATAAATCTCTTTATATACATAATTTCATTACTGTCTAATAAAGATAATAATGCTAGCCATGTGTATAGTTTTTAAGAAAAGTTAAAAAGATGTGAAATTAATGTCTAAACCGTATTTTATTTAACTGAATACATCTAAAAATTTATCATTTCAACATGTAATCAATATTATATTTTCCATTGTCTTTTTTTAATATTGTCTGTGAAATCTATTTTGTTTGATGCTGACAGTGCCTCAGTGTGAATTAGCTGCTTGTCAAATGCTCATTTGCCACACGTGGCCAGTGGCTACAACAGTGGACAGCAGAGATCTCAACTTGAGATAACAGTCACCAGGACCATAATCCCAGGACACAGCCTGGTTGACCCCCTCCTGAATGGAGCTTGGAATTTAGCAACGGCAACAGCAGGAGCACAGCCATTACCCAACACTTCAGTTCTTCCTACTCATTTCTGAATCTTGCCATGAATGATGGTACAGACAGACATTTCCAAACTGAGCTCCTCCTCTCGGTACCGCGGGAGTCACTGAGTCCTTCCAGAGGGGAGCTGGTGACCACAGAACCCACACAGCAAGATCTGCACTGCAGAAGAGGGTAGCAGGCCGGGGAGCTGCTGTCAAAGAAGTTTCTTCTTTTCAGCAAAGGCTGTCAAGCTTGGACAGTTTTGGCTGTGCTGCAGAGGATTTTCTGCCTTCGTCTGGTGATGGGAGAATTTCTGGGTTGTCATTAGATCCAGTTAGAACCGAGGATCAGAGGTAACTAGTGAGCTAAAACAGAGGTACAGTGAACAGCTCACCAACCCACCCTACCCACTGACACACAGTTCCATCTAGAGATGTGTCCTTTCTGCGGAAATGGAATCACCCTTAATGAGACATGCACTGCAGGTTCCAGCTGGGAAATTGACAGCTTACAAGGAAAGCAGAAGGCAGTTGAGTTCTGCAGGGTTACAGTGGGAATCTGGGTCATAGCTTCTGTCTCAACTTTTCATTTTCCTCTAGGAAGAATAGCCAGAAAAAGAACAAAGGCAAAAACACTGTTATTTTTTCAGAAGATTAATAAACCTATATATTTTCACTTTCAAATCTCAGTTTAAGTTATACTAACAAGGTAATTGGGGCTTCCCTGGTGGCTTAGTGGAAAAGATCTGCCTGCTAATACAGGAGACTTGGGTTTGATCCCTGCAGAAGGAAATGGCAACCCACTCCGATATTCTTGCCTGGAGAACCTCACGGACAGAAGAGCCTGGTGGGCTACATACAGTCCGTGGGGTTGCAAAAGAGTCAAGACAGGACAGACTAAAACAACAGCAGCAGCAGTAAGGTAACAATTAAAATACTGTATCCCTTTTAACATCAGACCCTTTTTTGTGTTCCCACTGACCTGAGTTAAAGCAATGACCCCTTTCCACGAAAATAATTAGGGCTAGGGTTCCTCTGTGACGAAGATTTAGTTAAGTATTTAATAAGTGTGATGGAGTGTCTATTTCCAAAAGCCTGTTCTTATTTTCCAGGCCTTTTCTATAGAAAAGCTATAGCTAAGCATTGTGTATTTTGTAGGAAGACTCTGATAGGTAAACACCAATTCCCAGTAATGATGTGGATTGGGCCATTTAGTACTAAATAATACATGTCTATTTCTAGAAATTGGGCAAAAGAGCTCTGGTTGTTAAATAACATAGTTGCTGAGATGAATTCTATTTTGTAGTATCTGGAATTGGATTCAGATGAAACACTTCGTGGTGGGTGAATGCCTTTGGAAGAGCCACAGAACTAAATTGAGCGATTCTCTCTTAATGCTGTAAGGGCAATAATGTACTAAAGGAAAGGGCCATGACTTTGAAATTTAACAGATGATCTGTGAAATTCGAGCTCTTCTACTCAGTAGATATCAATTATTTGGCAGATTATTTTAGCATAGACGCTCTGTAATATAAATGTGGGATATAATAGCTATCCATAGGATTGGTTGGTTTAAATAATAGCAGTAAGAGTTATTAGTACTAGTTTAATTTGAAGTGACTAGTGCAGTATTTGGTACATACTTTTAACCTTTTACCAGCTAATTCTGTGGGATCTAGGTAAATGTTGTTGATAATGATGATTAAAACTGTCATGTACTCTGGGTGCTTCCTTTGCCCCATGTTCTGGTCTAATAACTTTCTCTAAGGGGCCCTGTGGGCTTCCCAGGTGACGCTAGTGGTAAAGAATCAGCCTGCCAAGGCAGGAGATGCAGGAGATGTGGGTTCAATCCCTAGGTCAGGAAGATCCCTTGGAGTAGGAAATGGCAACCCACTCCAGTATCCTTGCCTGGAAAATTCCATGGGCAGAGAAGCCTGGTAGTCTGCAGTCCATGGAGCTGCAAAGAGTCGAACATGACTGAACAACCTAGCATACACACACAAGGTACCCATATCTAGAAATAAAACCCCTCCTTGGGCTTCCACATCCTCTTCCTATTATCATCATACTTCTTAGCTCCTCTTTGCTCCCAAGCATCTCTCAAAAAAGTTGTATCTTGTCTTCACTCTCTGACTCCCATTTACTCACAGTCTATTCCTTTATGGCTTTGACTGTGTTGCCAAAATCAGTGGATCTTTTCCACTATGCATCTCATTTTAGTACTCACACTGTTAATGTCCAGAAGAAAGTAAAGCATGCTGTTATCTTCATTCCCATAGCCATACATTCTCTTGGTTTCTTCTCTGTTGTCTTTGATAGCTTTGTCTTTTCTGTTAATGAATAAATATTTGAATTCTTTAGGGTATAATCAAAGCTCTCTTCCTTTTGCATCCTACACGTTCATCACTGTTGCTGTTCATATTCTGATGATCTCAAATACTTCCAATTTTAACTTCTCTTTTCTGAGCCAGAATGTCATTCAATTTCCAGTTTGGCATTTCTACTTGGCAGAAATTTAAAAATAAATTTAAAATAAATTCTAAAACTTGATACTTTTTCTAACTTTGATTCTCTTTCAGTTTTGTCTATCTCAGTTCAACCCAGTTGTATGAACTAGAGTTACTGGAAGGGCTAGTTATCACAATTTTTTTTATCCCAACCCCCAGCAACCCACATTACAGAACCAAAGATGGCACTCACACTGGCTATAACTGACTTGTGTGATTTTTACACAAGTCAACTCCCATATATTTTTATTTCATTTATTTGATTTCATGGCATCTGCCATGTATGGATATGTATGGGAAACTTGTACCTTTGTTCTGAAGATCAAATTTCTTTTTCTAGCATCATGCCTGGTAGCCAAAAAAAAAAAAAAAAAAAGTTCAGCAACAGATTATACCACTCAGCGATGCACTTGGCATGTACTTTTCTGACAAATTCTAATATCCCTGGTTAGGATTTCATAATTGTTATTTCTGTGTGTATTTCAAAATCCAAATTACTGTTATGCTATACTAGCTTTATTTTTCTGAATTATCTATTGGAGTATTGCTCAAATGTTGCTTATACACTCCATGCCTAGTATAATGTCTCCAGTGAATTTGCTGAATGAAGTCCTTCTAGTATTTTCAATAATGAAGCATCTTAGATGAGATTCAATAGTATCCTGCCTCACAGTGAATAGTCTGCTCTGTGGGTCATGTCATAGAAAGACTCCAGGGTAAGATTTGAAATAAGTGGCCCAAACTTGGAAATCTGTTAGCAAAGGCATTTACAATAATTTGTGGAGGCTTGGTGAGAGTATATGTTACATTATTTTGTTCTGAGGAGAGAAACATCTACCTTGAAGAATTTTATTGTCTTGTGCCAGGAAGTAAACACAATAGAGAATTTGAAATTGCTCTGCTTATTGAGTATGTGGCTATAATGGGAAAAGACATATATTTTTGAAAAGGGGAACAACTTCAAAAAGAGATGGTAATGAAATAAGAAGAGGTGTTTATCTCTCTGGCTTTTCTCGCTCCAGGTTGTTTGGTTGTTTAATTAACCATGAGCTTAACCAAGACACAGACCACTCAATATGGGCAGTTTTGTCTAAGATCGCTTGATGAATGCTTATGGCCCCATGAAAGGGCGGGAAGTAGTGATTAGGCGCTCCTGATTAATCCTGCCCACATGTATTTTGGGGGATGGTATCGTGCCAGGCAGTAACTCCCATGAAAAATGGCAACATTTTCCTTCACCAGTTGTTGCCAAAAAAATACACTGTTTATAATAGTAACAGGAAATTAGTGGTAAAAACCACTTGGAATGTATTTATAAATTATTATTTATATTGAGAATGTTAATTTCCTTTTTGACAAAAGATAATTTGGGTCAAATAAAAGGGGGAAAAAAATCTCTTAATGTGGAAGGCCAAGCTCACTATTCTTTTTTAAGTGAATTACATATCCTAAAGTGAATACTTTCTGAAAGACTAGATTTACATGTTTTAAAATAAAATTATTTGTCTTTGGCGGCACTGGGTCTTCGTGGACCTTCTCCAGGTGCAGTGAGTTACTAGTTACTCTAGAGCTTGCAGGCTTCAGGAATTGCGGTGCCTAGGCCTCGCTGTTGCACCATACGTGGGCTCTTCCCTGACCAGGGCTTGAACCCACATCCCCTGCATTGGCAGTTGGATTCCTAACCACTGAACTCACCAGGGAAGTCCAGTTTTTACATTTTTTTTTTTTAGTATCCACTTGATGATTATATTGGAACAAATAAATTTACTCTTCCGCAATTTTATCTTTCTGTTCAAAATATCCCTGAGTGGGACTTCCCTGGGGGTCCTGGGATTAAGACTCTGTGCTTCTAATGCAAGGGGGGCATATATTTCATCCCTGGTTGGAAACTAAGATCCTCCATGGGGAAGTGAGATCCCACATGTTGCATGGTGTAGTCACGCCCCGCCCCAACTGAAAAAAGTGAAGGAAATACAATTATAAACTTTTCTAGCAATTATAAATAGCAAAAATTATGTACTTCAGTGTTATAAAATAGATCAATACGTTCGCATGTGTTAATATCTAGAGTCTACCACGTGCCTAGTATTATACCTGTATGTAATTAATTAATATTTGTCAAATGAATATCTAGGTTATACTATCCCTCTAGGGAGATCCTTGGAGAGCAAGATGGACCAGGTTAGTTTTGTCCCACAAGCATTTGCTGGATGGCATTAGGGAGATGTGGTCTACATCTTAAGTTACACCCTGGACAGTTGAGCTGGAACAGAAAGAACTCAACATAGAGAAATGGTAAGATTTCAACATAGAGAAGGGGGAAATAGGTATTCCAAGTAGAAAGAGCATCATGAATAAAACTAAATAAGTGGGAAGATGTGGGGTATGTTCCACATGAAGGAACATAAGAAGAAGTAAGACCCCCAAAATGAAAGATAGGAGATGATAAGAGGTATGCTACCAAGTAAGTCATAATGAGGGTCTGATTATGGTGGGAGAAGTAAAAGTACAAAGGGAAAAAAGGAAACAAATATCAGAGAAAATTATTTGTATCTCTTTAGTATGATTTTATTAATTTAACTTTTATTCTTATGATCACTTTCTCTAACACACAGATTTATCATTTGAATCATACCTCCCATGGATATTTTGCCAGAAAAAAAAAGACCTCATTTACCAGATATAGTTTATCAATGTTTCCATACTTTATTATCTATCCTGAAGTATGTTTGAGCCACAGTAGCACAGTCTTTACTAATAGGGAATTTGTGCCTCCTGAAATAGTAGTTATCTGTGGTTATGCATTGCATACTAAAAGATCGGTCCATGCCTATGCCTTTAAACACAAATTTCAAATAAATAATCTCTCTTAGGTTAAAAGAAAGATTTAAAGTCATTCTTTAGCAAGTCTTGTCTTCACTGTGTCCTTTATAGACACAAATGAGGCAGATGCTTCCAGATCCTACCTGAAACAGTACAGGTCAAACAGTACTAGTGAAAGCATCTAGCTTTAAGTGACATTCAAGTGTGAAATATTAGATTCTCTTATTATCTGAATATCAGAGCTATTGGAAATAATCTAGATGTTTTGACTGTGGTACAATTCTGTCCTTCAGGGTTTTAGTAGAATAATATAATATATTCAATAGTGTGATACATTCTAGACACAACAGTTGTGATTCTGATTTCAGGCAGGATAATTAATTGTACAAATATTTTCGTCTGGCAGGTTTCCTCTTAATGTTGATAACTTTGTACCTGCTCATTCATTCACTTATTAATTTTTTTTTAATTCTGCTTGTGCTAGCTCTCTTCTAGGCCCCTTTAAGGACTTAAGAATACAAAAGAGAATAATATTCATGTTCTGAAGGTATATAGTCTTATTGGAGAAAGACAGTTCTCTGTTGGAAGACTGAATGAAGAATGTGTGCAGGGATACAGAGGTTTGGAAGAATTTGCAGAATTCCTTGAGCAGATATTACTTATTAAAGTAAGCAGATATCAACAGTAAGTATAGGTCATTTTACAGGAGGGAGATACAGTAACTGGACTTTTCTATTTTAATTTAGATGTATAACATCTTGTGGAAACCATCTCAGTTGTAAAGTTTTTCTGGCATACTAGAAATGAAATGACTCATCTGATTTTTAAGTGGAGCTTCTGCTCTTAGAATAAATGTGAATTAAGCATTCTGCCGTGGCTTCAGTATTGGTATCTTTCTTGATATAAGAAAAAGAATAACCTTGATCCTATTTTACATTTTCATTCATTAGGTTCTCATTTTGTGGTTGAAATGGAAAAAAATGCATATGAATTAAAGTTTTGAAAAACAATGTAGCAAAATCTAACTGATGTGATAGATACATAGAACCAAAGCAAAATGGTATCTAAGCAGTTGTTTGAGATAGCGTTTGATTTGGATCAGTTTTGCTCAGTAATAATACTGTTTACAAAATTAGCTTCCCCCAAATTCTCAAGTTATTTTTATTACTGAGATTGTTTTGTAATAATTTCAAATGAGTGTCTCTTCAGAAATAAGCCAGGATATCTAAAAGTTATAATTAATCTTTACTAGTTTATGTTTAATTCAAGGAAATTATAGGAAAATTTTATCCTATAAGCAGGCTAATTTTCTTTATTCAGTGAGATTCACTCGGCATTCCATTTAAAATTGTCCACATCTACTCTCCAATAACTTTTTAAGTATGTTATTTCAATTTTTTCATCAAACTTGTACTTT
Source organism: Antilocapra americana (assembly GCA_007570785.1). Lineage (NCBI taxonomy): Eukaryota > Metazoa > Chordata > Mammalia > Artiodactyla > Antilocapridae > Antilocapra > Antilocapra americana. The sequence goes on along the minus strand of ML661325.1, from coordinate 18,165,683 downwards.
AATATTTTTCAAAATTATACTGTGCAGAATGGCTTAAAGTAAGAAAGAAAATTTTAGGAGTTTTTTTTCTGTTTTTTCACCTTCATATTTCTAGGCAGTATGAATATATGCTTGCTGTTTTAAAGCCTACTTTTTAATTTACGGAAAATACACATCTCTTCTTGTTGTTGTTCAGTTGCTAAGTCATGTCTGACCCTTTGTGATCCCATGAATAAGAACATGCCAGGCTTCCCTGCCCTTCACTGTCTCCTGGAAATTGCTCAGACTCATGTCCATTGCGTTGGTGATGCCATCCAACCATCTCATCCTCTATCATCCTCTTCTCTTCCTGCCCTCAGTCTTTCCCAGCATCAGGGTCTTTTCCAATGAGTCTGTTCTCTGCATCAGGTGGCCAAAGTATTGGAGCTTATTGGGGCTTCAGCATAAGACATCTCTTAATTCACTTATATTATTTCATCTTTGTATACTTGTATTGTTAATCTCATTTATTAAGATTCAGATAATCCTGTTGATCATCTCTCTTTTGTTTTCTGTGTATCTTGACTTCCAAATAGTGAGTAGAATATTTTGATACCCTTCCCTTTCCGGTTAGTTCTCCCTATCTCCACAGCTCAATCTATAATCTTTCTCCTTAATTTATAATGGAAAGATTGCTTACATGTTTTCTATTACATAATAAGTTTTCTACCTTGTCTAGTGTTGAAGCTGAAACTCCAATAATTTGGCCACCTGATACAATGAACTGACTCATTTGAAAAGACCCTGATGCTGGGAAAGATTGAAGGTGGGAGGAGGAGGGTACGACAGAGGATGAGATGGTTGGATGGCATCAGCGACTCGATGGACGTGAGCTTGAGCAAGCTCCGGGGGTCGGTGATGGACAGAGAGGCCTGGCGTGCTGCAGCCCCTAGGATCACAGAGTCGGACACAACTGAGCGACTGAACTGAACTGAACTTCGTGTATATGTGGATTTCTACGATAGAAAAACCAATAGCTGATATTTGCCTCATTAGAACTGTAACTAATGTGGACTGAAAGTAAACTGGACTACAGTTACATTTCTTCTCATAATTCCAAGCCACAGGGCCTCTGCTACTTGAAGAAGAATGTCAAATGGATTCTTTCTTCCTTTAACCAGTGGCTTGAAATGAAGCCACAGACTAGTTTCTTATTTTACACCACATCTTCCTTTATCCATCACCTTTGTTTCCTTTTTGGAAAAATAAATCTTTGCTTCCTCACCTTCTTTCTCATTCTGTACCCTGCTTGAAATCAATTTCATTTTCTTCAAGAAGCCTTTGAAATTTTTTAGTTTCTCCTTTATTTTTAAATATATAATTCTAAAATATAGTCATTATATCAACTGCTGAAAAATGTAAACACTTCAAGCTTTCCAATTTTATTGGAGCACATACTCCCATTGTTTAATTCCCAACTTACAGTAGGTTTCTTTTATGAACTTAGTATTCTGCAGAATTTTTATGTTAAGCATACACTGCAACTCTTTTCTATTTTAATTTTAAAGAATACTGCTTGGACTTTGCTCTGAGAAAATCATATTTCCCTCACTTGTTTAAGCTTATTTTTTAGTCTACTATTCAGGATTAATTAATGCCATTTGCTCCATGATTTATTTTAGTTGCTCCAAGAGAGAGCATCTCAACTATACTAGAATATTCTTTATAACCCCCATGTATGCAGTTACTGGGGCTTCCCTGGTGGTTCAGGGTAAAGAATCTGCCTGCAGTGTAGGAGCCACAAGAGACAAAGTGTTTGATCCTTGAGTCAGGACGATCCCCTGGAGGAGGAAATGGCAACCCTCTTCCGTATCCTTGCCTGGACAATCCCCATGGACAGAGGAGCCTGGCAGGATACAGTCCATAGGGTCTGAAAGAGTCAGACATGACTGAAGTGACTCAGCACACATGCAGTGTTATTAGGTCCAGGCTGCCTATAAGATATTTTGCTGTTGTTTCGTCATGAAGTCATGTCCTGCCCTTTTGCAACCCTCTGGACTGTGGCCTACCAGTCTCCTCTGTCCACGGGATTTCCCAGGAAAGAATACTAGAGTGGGTTGCCATTTCCTTCTCCAGGGGATGTTTCCAACCCAGGGATAGAACCAGCTTCTCCTGTATGGCAGGCAGATTCTTTACCACTGAGCCACCAAAGAAGCCCATACAATATTTTATATTCATAAATGATGATATATAAAAACCCATATATTAGGCAGTGTTATCTGTGATTTTCAGGTGATAAAACAGATTTAGAGACGATAAAAGCTAAATTAGAACTCAGACCTAATAACAAAGTTCTGTATTACAAGCTGCTTCTACATAACTTACTGTATAAGCACATGATGTTCAAACAAGGCCGTTAGAAGGAGTGTTAAAGATTATTACTTTGTAAAGGTATTTTTTTCTATGTAACTATGAATATATTGAGAATTTTCACTATTGCCATCACAGTCACTATGCACTAATATCAAATTATTTTTGCAAATGTCCCAGCATTAATTTAACCATCAAGTGCAAGATTCAGTTGGAAAGCAGAGTGGGCTGCAAAGGATCAGAGAAAAACAGATTACTCAGGTTAGTGTAAGACTAATAATGTAGTCTCCTTGGCACATTTTTCAGGAAGAGCCCTTTAAACTTTGCTAGTTGAAAAATAACTAAATTGCCTACCTGCCATCATCATAGAGGCTTCTCCTTGCTTTAATTCTGAAGAAGGAAACATGCAGATGGCCTACTAGTGTTTTTTGGATGGGGCTCAAGCTGCTATAAAGGGACTAGTTCTGCTTTTCCCTTTATAGTTTGTTCATAAGGATGAAACTACACAAAAACCCACCCTCAATGTCTGAGGCTCTTATTTGCAGCAAGGCACCCATGCTATGATGGAGCAGACACAGGGCTAGGAGGGAGAAGACAGATGTTCGAACCCAGACTCTGCCATCTACCTGCTAATTGCAAGCTTCAGTTGCATCAGCAGCAAAAGGAAGATAATAGTACCTTTATCACAGAATTGATATAAGGAGCATTGAGCTAAAATGTATGAACTAATGGTCCATAAATCAAAATGTTACGGGGTATAGTTATTTACAAGTTATCTCTCTTATCATCTTATAGTGAAATGTATGCAGTTGAATGAGTCGCACTCATTTATTCCTTTGAGATCAACCCTTCCTGGTGAAATTCTGTCTCCTGATTGCTAGGCATTTCCATCCCACAGCTTTCCCACAGCTTGGTTGTCTTGTAATTGTCTCCTATATTTTTCAAATTAATCGTCCTTCCCCACCTTATCTTTTGAAAACTCAAAAAATGAACCTGTCATGATGTATAGGGCCTCAAAGGGCTCCAAAAATACCTGAAATTGAAGCATCATGACCTTTAAATTGGAAAGAGAAATGCAGATATAATTGGGCTTCCGAGTCTCCTAAAAGTCAATGGTAGAAGAGCAGAGGGGGTAGAATCTTCAGTCTTGGACAGATCCGTGAATGCAATGCAACTTTCCACCTCCTGGGGATAGTAACTATGGGCAACTGTAAAGCTAACGGCCTCATCTGTTTTCTTATCTGTGGAAGGAGGTCATAATATATTTCTGAATATATTATTCTGAAAGTTAAATGAGGTCACATATATCTTCATACACCTCCTGGCTGAAAAGTGGTTGTCAATCTTGATCCCCATCTTCCATAATTTTAAAAGATCACCATCAGTCCTTAACCCCATAACTTTGCTAAATACTTTGGAATTATTCCCCCCGTTTCATTAACTTTCAAATGGTATATAAAACTTCAAATGTTTTAAATGCGCTTATACTTTTATCTGTGACAAGACTAAAATCTCAATCAAGGATCTGGAATTTTCACTTGCAACAAAACCATAAACTCTCATTATCAGTGATAAAATATATGGATAACAGTCTGTAAAATATAATCGTAAGATATTCGTACATCTGTTCTACATAAAGTATATGTTTTGTATCTGTATATTATGGCTGTAAACACAAAAATCTGAATCAGTGGGGTGAGAGGATCATCTAATGAGAAACAGAGATGAGAAAGTGAGACAGAATGAAAAAACAGCAGGTAAATATTTTCTGTCATCTCACACTAGAATATAAGCTTTTGGGAATCAAAGGAGCAGCCCGGTTGCTAGTAGTGTTTGTGATGTTCTCTCAGTGGAAAAGTTTTAAAAGATCACTGTGTGTATACCTACTGCAGTTTGATTGTATATTGCCCAAATAAGCAAATCAGTGAAAGAACAACATCTCACTCAGGTCTTCAAGTTCCAAATCCAACATTCCCAGGCGACCTGCACACTCCCAGCCCCACGGCATTCCAGCCCTACCCAGTGACTCCAACCCTCTCTCTTCTGTTTCTCTGTTTTTATACAGGCAACTATGGAGAAAGTGGGATGGAAGCGTTCAAAGATATGTCAGCCAAGGAAGGGATTTGCATCGCTCATTCGTACAAAATCTACAGCAATGCGGGGGAGCAGAGCTTCGACAAACTGCTCAAGAAGCTCACGAGTCACTTGCCCAAGGCACGGGTGGTGGCCTGCTTCTGTGAGGGCATGACGGTGAGAGGGCTGCTGATGGCCATGCGGCGCCTGGGGCTGGCCGGAGAGTTCCTGCTTCTGGGCAGGTAAGTGCCAAGGAGACAGTTCCCCTGCCGGTAATAATGTTAAGGATTTGGCAGCGTCAGAGGGTATCTTTTGCTTTGGGAGCTTCATCTGTTGTAGTGCAGGTAGAGCTTAAAATTCATAAACACCAGAGCCTGGAAATAATCACAGAAAATAAGTAGATAGGTCCTGTGCTGATTACTGATGAGGACAGAAATCCACATATGAAAATGAGGAATCCTTAAGTCCTCAAAAAAGAATTGTAAGGAAATGAGAATGCTTTTAAAATACTTGCATAATCCCCCATGGTAAGTAAACACATGTCAAACTTTATGCAGTCTCTTCTGAAATTGATTCTAAGAATGGCTGTGTAAGCTTGTTTTATACTGTTTAGAGTTTGGAGCTGGAATGGGAGGAATTGCTTATAGGACTAATTTTAAGGCATTGGTAATTTGGCTCATTGTTTTATTTTGCAAGTGTTATCACATTGCCTGATCACTCACATTGTTACCAGATGAGTTTCTGAAAGATTAACTTCTACACAGACTGACTTTAATTATCCGGGTGATATACTTGATTGGCACAACTCATCTCATTTCCTCCTGATCTTGTTGAATCCATGTATTAGTTACTGTTCTGCAAAAAAACAGACACAACAGTGTGTATCTTTGAAAAGAGGCACCCAGAAGAGTCAGAGGTACAGCTCTGGTCCAAAAGCTGGCAGGTGTGATACTCAAGAAAACTGAATGCTTCAGCTTCAGTCTGAAGTCCAGAAAAGACTAATATCCCAACCCAAGAGGTCTTGAAGGAGGAGTTCCCTCTGACTCAACCTTTTCCAGGTTTTCCATTGATTGATGAGGACCACCCACCTTAGAGAAGAAGCTTCATTACTCAGTCTACCCATACAAGTGTAAATCTCATTCAGAAATACCCTTGTAGACAGAATAATATTTGGCCAAATGTTTCAGCACCCTGCGGCCTAATCAAGATGTGATATAAAATTAGCCATCACAGTCCCAAGTCAACACCATAGTTAACACAGTTCACCATTTCATACCTTTAAAAAGTCATTGTATTATCACATCTTTTCTTGCTAGGTAGCCCTTTTAAAGAAGAGAGAAAACCTTCAGAACCACTCCATCTTTCTTAGTGTCACTGTCCAAAGTAAAAGCCAGCTAACTTGTTATTAGCTTTTGATGGCTCATTAAAGAAAACATGCTTCCTTTCTTTTCCGAATGCTTAACTGACCTTCTGTGATGAGAGTTAGATCTTGCTTGGCTATATTTTATGACAGCCAGTTTATGTACCTAATTCTTTTCTGTCTGAGCTGATGGCAGTAGATTGATGGGACTGTTTTATATGAGGCCAACCATCCTTCATAAAAATGATATGAGTGAGATTCTTTTCTCATTGGTGTCATGTGTTTTGTTTAAAATCATCCTTTGTTGGAAAGAGTAATGCATTGGTTAGTTTCATACAATCCAGGAACGTCCTCACTGCCAATATTCTGATGTTCCAAAGTACAGTGTTACCAGTGGGATAAAAAGAACAGAAAGGAACTGGCTTTAAACAGTCCTGTTTTTCTTTATGGGGAGGGAGATAGACAAGGGATTCTGCAGCTCCTGTCTGCTGCTTTGCCAACATAAATAAGACAAATCCAAAGCACTTGCTTATCAGCCATATGTTATGTCAACAAACAAATGTATTCTGATCACATGTAGCCAAGAAAAATAGGTTGATAAGTACTATATTTGCCATTTTCCATCTGTATTTTTTTGCCAATAGTATCACAAGGCCAAAATTCAATATTTTGTATATTTTAAAATTTATTCTGTATGCACTGTTGATAAGTTCTTTTTAAATCACTTCATTCATGAAATAATAAATTCATAGCCTTAACTAGATTTCTTAGTTCTCTCATTGATTGGCCAATAATAATACGATATTGACTTGAGCAGCAGTTCACCTTTGAGCGATTCTGCTAGAAAAATCTTCCTTTTTCTAAATTTTAGAAGTATCTCTCTGTAGTTTCTACATCTTGGATCATATTCTTCTCTTTGAAAGTAATATGCTATACTCTTTCAAATATCTGGAAACCACAAACTGGTCCTTAGGCCCTTTCATCTTCCCTTGGAAACCCCTACTTTTTTCATTCCTGTTTCTTCATAGTGAAAAGGCACTTTGGGTCCTGACCATTTATCAGGACCATTTATAGGATCATTTATCAACTGCTGTGTGCCAGTTTCTTTACTAACCATTTAAGTGCATTGTTTCATTTAATTATTAATTTGACAAATATTAAGTTGCTAGAGACTTCTCTATAGCTCAGATGGTACAGAATCTGTCTGCATTACAGGAGACACAGGTTCAATCCCTGGATCTGGAAGATCCCCTAGAGAAGGAAATGGCAACCCACTCTACTATTCTTGTCTGGAGAATCCCGTGGACAGAGGAGCCTGGTGGGCTACAGTCCACAGGGTTGCAAGGAGTTGGACATGTAGAAGCTACTAAGACATAGTATGTGTTAAGATGCTTGGACTATATTAGTGAATGAAATAGACAACAATCACTACCCCTGTGGACCTTAAAGATGATGAGTTAGATGGAAGTTAACAAGTGCTGTGAAAAAAACCTAAGAACAACTTGCATGAGGAATACCGTTATCATCTCCATTTTATAGACAAGGACTTTAAGACTCAATAAATACCGAGTTATAGTGGTAATAATTTGTTATATAGATGTATGCCTTGAAGGCAGACTTTCAAATGCCCGTGTAACTCTAGAGACTGAGCAGTTAGCACTGTCTTCTATTACTTCCAACAACAAACAACAAAGAGACTTTAGATCATCTATTCACTCTCATTTTATAAATGAGGGAAACGGATAACCCAAGTGTTTGAATGACATGGTCAAAGTCCCACAGGAACCCAATTACCTTGACTCAAAATCTTGTACTTTTTTCTACTGTCACCTATAGAATGGGAAAGGGGAAAAGTTATAAATTGATAGCAGAGTCCTGGTTCTTCATAGATCCTTGGTGTAGGGCAAAAAAAAAAAAAAAAACTACCCTACATGATTTCAATTGAAGTTAGCATTTTTATATTAATGATCCCTCCTAAAAACTCCCATTCAGCTCACCCTATAACTCATAGTATTTTAAGGTAATTTTGTTTGCACATACTTCCCTGATCTCTATGCTCCTTCTTTCCCTTACCCCCAACTCAAACGCAAATGGATCTTAGATACAAGAAGTCAAAATTAAGAGAAAAAACTGTATTCCAAACTTCCTACAGGGCTCCACATTTAACCACTATAGTTACTTAAAAATCTATCCAGCTGCCTTGGGACAGTTTAATAAGTCACTCAACTGAAACGTTAGGCAGGTCTAAGATAACTCTGCCTCCAAGACAACCTCATCAATCAATATATCTCCCCATCTGTGCTGCTCATCTGTAGACTGTCAGAGTGATATGGACCTGGCCACTGGGTCTTCTCGTTTGAGCTCTGGGTAATCTGTTGTCTCGTTGCTAAGAAAAATGTCCTGTCCAGGTCCTGGAAATAGTCTCGCTAAACACCTTACCCTTGACAGCAGGATGAGATCAGTAATCTGGATGGAAACAAAGGGGCTTATTTTTCTAGAATGGATACAGTGTTTTAGATCTTGACTTGGGAAAATATTGTTTGAGATGTATTATTTACAACTTGTAAAACCTAAATGTTAACTTGGAAACAAGGACCAATTTTCAACAAATTAATAATTTAAAGATTGTCTTACCTTGTCTGTGATTAACTAAAACTATTTAGCTATCTGAGTTAAGAATTTGATTGTTATCAGGACACAAGAGGAAATGTACTTAAATTTCAAAACTCATTTGAATTATTTAGTTCAGTTCAGTCACTCAGTTGTGTCCGACTCTTCGCGTCCCTATGAATCTCAGCATGTCAGGCCACCCTGTCCATCACCAACTCCCAGAGTTCACCCAAACCCATGTCCATCGAGTCAGTGATGCCATCCAATGATCTCATCCTCTGCCATCCCCTTCTACTCCTGCCCTCAATCATTCCCAGCATCAGGGTCTTTTCCAATGATTCAGCTCTTCGCATCAGGTGGCCAAAGTATTGGAGTTTCAGCTTCAACATCAGACCTTCCAATGAACAACCAGGACTGATCTCCTTTAGGATAGACTGTTTGGATCTCTTTATAGTCCAAAGGACTTTCAAGAGTCTTCTCCAACACCACAGTTCAAAAGCATCAATTCTTTGGCGCTCAGCTTTCTTCACCATCCAACTCTCACATCCATACATGACCACTGGAAAAACCATAGCCTTGACTAGACAGACCTTTGTTGGCAGAGTAATGTCTCTGTTTTTTAATGTGCTTTCTAGATTGGTCATAACTTTCCTTTCAAGGAGTAAGTGTCTTAATTTCATAGCTGCAGTCACCATCTGCAGTGATTTTGGAGCCCAGAAAAATCAAGTCAGCTACTGTTTCCACTGTTTCTCATCTATTTTCCATGAAGTGATGGGACTGGATGCCATGATCTTAGTTTTCTAAATGTTGAGCTTTAAGCCAGTTTTTTCACTCTCCTCTTTCACTTTCATCAAGAGGCTCTTTAATTCTTCTTCACTTTTTGCTGTAATGGTGGTGTCATCTGCATATCTGAGATTATTAATATTTCTCTGAGCAATCTTGATTCCAGCTTGTGCTTCCTCCAGCCCAGCATTTCTCATGATGTACTCTGCATATAAGTTAAATAAGCAGGGTGACAATATACAGCCTTGACGTACTCCTTTTCCTATTTGGAACCAGTCTGTTGTTCCATGTCCAGTTCTAACTGTTGCTTCCTGACCTGCATACAGGTTTCTCAAGAGGCAGGTCAGGTGGTCTGGTATTCCCATCTCATTCAGAATTTTTCAGTTTATTGTGATCCACACTGTCAAAGGCTTTGACATAGTCAATAAAGTAAAAATAGATGTTTTTCTGGAACTCTCTTGCTTTTTCAATGATCAGTGTTTTTCCCCCAGAGGTTATTGATTTCAAGCTACTGTTTTTAGCTTTTAATTTTTTTAAATTGAAGTATAGTTGATTTACAATGTTGTGTTAATTTCTACTATATATCAAAATTATTCAGATATATATGTATATATATATATATATATATATATATACTTTTTCCATATTTATTTCCATTTTGCTTTGTCTCATGATTTAAATATAGTCATTTATTCATCCTCTGTGTACTAGTTTGCATCTGCTAACCCCAGACTCCAAGTTGATCTTTCCCCTCTTCTCCTGCCTCTTGGCAATCAGGTGTCTGTGAGTCTCTTTCACAGATGAGTTCATTTGTGTCACATTTTTGATCCAACCTATGCGATATCATATGGTGTTTGTCTTCCTTTTTCTAACTTACCTCACTTAGTATGATAATCTTTAGGTCCATCTGTGTTGCTGCCAATGACATCATTACCTTCTTTTTTATGTGTAAGTAATACTCCATTGTGTGTGTGTGTGTATATATACCACATCTTCTTAAACCATTCATCTGTTGACTGACAAGTTGTTTCCATGTATTGGCTATTGTGAATAGTACTGCTGTGGACATAGGGGTGCATGTATCTTCATGAATTACAGTTTTATCTGGATATATACCCAGGAGTTGGATTGCTGATCATACAGAAACTCTATTTTCAATCTTATGAGGAACCTCCATACAGCTTTCCATAATTGTTGCACCAACTACATTCCCACCAACACTGTAGGAGGGTTCACTTTTCTCTGCACTTTGTCCATCATTTGCTACTTGCAGATGTTTTAATGGTGGCCATTCTAACCAATGTGAGGTGATATCTCACCATAGTTTTGATTTGCATTTCTCTAATAATCAAAGATGTTGAGCATCTTTTCCTGTATCTGTTGGCCGTCTGTATGTGTTCTTTGAAGACTTGTCTATTGAGGGTCCTCTGCCCATTTTTTGATTGGGTTGGTTGGTCTTTTGTTGTTGTATGAGATGTTTATCAGTGTTTCTCATAGGACGTCATGCTGCATCAATATTTTTCAAGATGGAAAATATAAGAGCTCTCTTTAGTAAACATCTTTGTGGATAGAATTGTACAGTATTGTTCTAGTAAAACTAAGATAGTAGCTATTATGCAGAAGTAGACATTAGTCTTTATACTTGTATCTTACCAGAGTATTCATTATGTTTGTAAATAAGTATACTTGATTTACATTGGGCCATTTGATGTTATTTAATTGTAGTGTGAAAAAAGTTGTTTTGGGGGAAATATTTATAATTTATTTACAATTCCTCTCAATCCAGATGCAGTGTATAAGTCAGAGGTTATTTTCATCAGAGGTGATAATGCTGGGATATAGTTGACATTCTACTTTTACCAAGTTGCCAGGAGTACAGGGTTCAATAGTTAGGCATAACTTGAGCACTCATTCAGAAGGGAAAAGGGCTTGGCTAACATTTTACCACGGACTGTATCACAGTTTACTCAGCCACTCCCCCTTTCCATGGATATTTTGGTTGTTTCCAGTCATTTATTATTGTACAGTAGGTTGTAATGTATAGAGCTTTCCACGTGGCTCAGTGATAAAGAATCTGCTGCCCTTTCTGCCTGCGCTGCCGCCATGGCACCTATGAAAAAGCTTGGGTCGAAGGGGTGCAAAAAAAAGAAGCAAGTCCTAAAATTCACTCTGGATTGTACCCACCCTGTAGAATATGGAATCATGGATGCTGCCAATTTTGAGCAGTTTCTTCAGGAGAGAATCAAAGTGAATGGAAAAGCTGGCAACCTGGGTGGCGGTGTTGTAACAGTCAAAAGAAGCAAGAGCAAGATTACTATAACTTCCAAGGTGCCCTTTTCCAAAAGGTATTTGAAATATCTTACCAAAAAATGTTGGAAGAAGAATAACCTATGAGATTGGTTACGTGTAGTCGCTAACAGCAAAGAAAATTATGAATTGTGTTACTTCCAGATTAATCAAGATGAAGAAGAGGAGGAAGATGAGGATTAAAACTCAATCTGGAATATTTGTATAAGTTTTTAAATAAAATTTATCAACCGAAAAAAAAAATAAGAATCTGCTTGCCAATGCAGGAAACATGGGTTCGTTCTATCCCTGGGTCAGAAAGATGCCCTGCGAGAGGAAATGGCAACTCACTCCAGTATTCTTGCCTGGAAAATCTGACAGATAGAGGAGCCTAGTGGGCTACACTTCATTGGGTTGGGAACAAAGAGCCAGACACACCTGGGCAAGCATGCAGACATGTACATGTAATCTACAATCGTGGGCTTGTGCTGTTTCACATTTACAGTGATGAATCTTCACGGTAGAGTCTCTGAAGTGGGACTAGCTGGATCAAAAGGTAGATGCATATGTACTTTTGTTAGATAGTATCAAATGCCTTTTGAAAAATTCTATTTTCCCTTCAGTGATGTATGGAAAGTAGCTATTTCCCCTCAACTTGTTTGACAGGATATGTGTCAAGCTTTTCATTTGTGAATCTGTTATTGGAAAAATGGTATATCAATGTAATATAATATGAATTTTATTTTTTCTCCACAAGGTTGAACTTTGTTGTCTTATGTTAAAGTACTAATACATACTTCTTAGTGAACAATCTCTGCATCTTTTGTCTGTCTTTTATTATGTAAAAAAGTTGCTTTCATTGAGTTCCTTTTGTGTGTTAGAAGACAAGGAGAGAGGGAAGGAGAGTGGGAAGGAGAGGAGGTCAGCAGGAGAGGAAAGGAGGGGAACAGAAATTTAATGTTCTAAGCAACGTTGGATGTTTCCGGTTTTAGATGCTTTTAAGTTTGGTAATTTGTTGTTGTTCAGTCCCTCAGTCATGTCCAACTCTTTGTGACCCCATGGACTGCAGCACGCCAGGCTTTCCTGTCCATCGCCAACTCCCAGAGCTTGCTCAAATTCATGTATCGAGTCGGTGATGCCATCTAACCATCTCATCCTCTGCTGCCCCCTTCTCCTACTGCCTTCAGTCTTCCCCAGCATCAGGGTCTTTTCTAATGAGTTAGCTCTTCACACCAGGTGGTCAAAGTATTGGAGCTTCAGTTTCAGCATCAGTGTTTCCAATGACTTTTCAGGGTTGATTTCCTTTAGGTTTGAGTGGTTTGATCTCCTTGCAATCCAAGGGACTCTCAAGAGTCTTCTCCAGCACCACAGTTCAAAACCATCAATTCTTGTTAATAACCCCATTTTACAGTTAATTTGTGTCATATTTTATAATCAACATATATGTGATATGATACAGTATTTCTTTTTCTGACTTACTTTGCTTAAATAATCTCTAGATCCATCTATCTTGCTGCAAATGGCATTATTTCATTATTTTTATGTATAATATCCAATTGTGTGTGTGTGTGTACATATATACAACACATCTTCTTTAAACATTCATCTGTTGATGGACAGTTGATTACTCACTGTAGTTAAATGACTGGACAAAGTCACACTAGTTTATCCTAGTGGCTGTTCTAAGTATCAAAAAGAGAGAAGTCTTTTAACAACAGAAGTATTTGTATATTTATGATAACTTCCCTGGTTATGGGGCTTCCCTGGAGGCTCAGAGAGTAAAGCATCTGCCTGAAGTGCGGGAGACCTGCATTCAGTCTTTGGGTCGGGAAGATCCCCTGGAGAAGGAAATGGCAACCCACTCCAATATTCTTGCCTGGAGAATCCCATGTACAGAGGAGCCTGGTGGGCTACAGTTCACAGGGTTGCAAAGAGTTGGACAAGACTGAGTGACTAAACACACAGCACATGATAACTTCAGTCTAATTTTGATTCAGCTTTGTTTTTGTTGTTTTAGGTTATCCTCTGAAAATTAAATAAACCTAGTGAATTTAAATGCCTTAAAACTTGTTAATTTTGTGATGAATTTGTAATGCAAGTAAAGTCAGCCAAACTATGTCCTGCTTTGCCTGGAGTTGTTTTACTCCTTATCTTCATTTGAGTTGGGAGGACCAGATGAATTACATTATGTTCGGTCTATAAACAGCCCATTGTTTAGATGCATGTGCCTCAGATCATATGAAAAACTCTCTGAACCATATGGGTTGAGCACTGAGTATATGTGAAGAAATTTGGAGAGCAACCTAGGAGACAGTATTTTCAGCCTTGTAGTATTTTGATATTTATTCCATCACTGGAGAAGGCTGTTTTTAGGAGTGTGAGAATATGATAGGTATTATTTTCCAAAAGATAATCCCAGGATATGACTTATGAATTAGACGAAGTCAGATGCATGTAGAGGAATAGTATCCCTAATGAAAATTACACTGTTGAGGACTATGGCACTGTGGATGATGAAAAGGTAATAGACCATGTCCTCCTCACTAATTAAAATGTACATATTACCTTGTTTGTGATGATTTCATCAGGAATATATGTTTGTGTCCCAGCTCACCAAGATGTATACATCCAATATGTGCAACTTTTTGTGTATCATGCACTATGAAGTCAAAAAAGTATGTAGGAGCTGCTGCTGTGTTGGATAATAAGAGGTGTAGGGAGATGTCAACGGTGTTTTCTAGATTCAGTTCAGTCACTCAGTCATTTCTGACTCTTTGTGACCCCATGGACTGCAGCACACCAGGCTTCCCTATCATTACCAACTCCCGGAGCTTACTCAAACTCATGTTCATCAAGTCGGTGATGCCATCCAACCATCTCATCCTCTGTCATCCCCTTCTCCTCCCACCTTTAATCTTTCCCAGCATCAGGGTCTTTTCAAATGAGTCAGCTCTTCACATCACATGACCAGAGGATTGGAGTTTCAGCTTCAGCATCAGTCCTTCCAATGAACGTACAGGACTAATTTCCTTATCATGGACTGGTTTGATCTCCTTGCAGTCTAAGGACTCTCAAGAGTCTTCTTCAACACCACAGTTCAAAAGCATCAATTCTTTGGTACTTAGCTTTCTTTATAGTCCAACTCTCACATCTATACATGCCTACTGGAAAAACCATAACTTTGACTAGACGGACCTTTGTTGGTAAAGTAATGTCTCTGCTTTTTGATATGCTATCTTGGTTGGTCATAGCTTTTCTTCCAAGGAGCAAGTGTGTCTTAATTTCATGGCTGCAGTCACCACCTGCAGTGATTTTGGAGCTCAAGAAAACAAAGTCTCTCACTGTTTCCATTGTTTCCCATCTATGTCCCATGAAGTGATGAGACCAGATGCCATGATCTTAGTTTTCTGAATGTTGAGTTTAAGCCAGCTTTTTTACTCTCCTTTTTAACTTTCACCAAGAGGCTCTGTAGTTCTTCTTTGCTTGCTGATTTCTAGATTATTAAGTGTATAACAAGATAGATGATGGTACCTTTATTAAGATGAAGACAATTGGATAAGAATCAGCTATGAAGTGGAGAGCAGATCATGAGTTCAGTTTGGATAAGTTGAACTCATGTGCATTTTAAGCATAGACATAGCCAAGAAAGCAAAAGAATTTGTAAATCTGGAGCTCAAAAGAGAAATATGTGTATGCA
Organism: Antilocapra americana; assembly: GCA_007570785.1. NCBI lineage: Eukaryota > Metazoa > Chordata > Mammalia > Artiodactyla > Antilocapridae > Antilocapra > Antilocapra americana. The sequence goes on along the minus strand of ML661325.1, from coordinate 18,150,546 downwards.
GTCACTCAGTCATTTCTGACTGTTTGCAGCCCCATGGCCTATAGCCAACTAGGCTCCTCTGCAAGTGGAATTCTCCATGCAAGAATACTGGGATGGGGTGCTATTTCATACTCCAGAGAATCTTCCTGATCCAGGGCTTGAAACCACATGTATCTTGCATCTCCTGTATTGGCAGGCAGATTCTTTACCACTAGCACCACCTGGGAAACCCCAAAAGAGATAGATAGGCTGTAAATAAAAATAAGCAATGCATCTGAAAAAATTAGCTTTATTAATGGAAGATGTTGATGTGTAGAATTAAAACAGAAAGTCTAAGAAAATTGTCTTTGAGGGACCTCAACATTGAATGATTGGAAGAAAGATGAACTCAACAAAGGAGATAGAGAAAAAGCAAAATCAGAGTTTGGAAGGAAAACCCAGACAGAGCTGGGACCAGTGGGAGAGCATGTTTAAAGCAGCGGCCACCACAGTCAAATGATTCTAGGAGAGAAGTGCAAATAATTTTGAGAGGACCTTTTATTAAGTGGAAGTAATTGATGATTTAGCAAGTGTTTAGTGAATGGAGAAATAAAACAGAATGAAGTAGGTAAGAAGTGAGTAGGAGGTGAGAAAACGAACCCAGAGCATACAAGCCACTGCTTTGGAAAGTGAAACTAAGGAATGAAGAATGATAGAACTGTATATTGAGAGAAAATGAGCTCAAAAGAGAGGTTTTTAACATAATATTTTACTTTTTCTCCAAAACTGTAGTTTATGATCATGAAAAGTATTTTAAACAGTGAACAAGCTATACTTAAAGCATTTATACTTAAAAGCATTTATTTTCACATCTGTAGCAACACAGGGTATTACTAAATGTTTTGGTATTTACTAATGTTATAGGTAAAATTTCACATCATAATGTGTTAATTTCTAATTCCTTAATTATGAATGAGATTGTATATCTTTCATATTTTAGTCAATAGGTAAGATATTTTTATAATTTTTGAAAGCTACCTAGTCATGCACTGAGTCCATTTTTTTTTTATTTTTTCTTATTGGTTTATATAAAAGTCTTTATAAATTAAGGAAAGTAGATTATTGACATGTGTAGCAGATATTTTCACTCTTGTAATTAACTTGACTTACAGCTTTTGGAACAGTACCAAACTTTATACTTTAGCTGTTTTTTTTTTTTTTCACATTCTTCTTTTATGACTCTTGCAATTTGTGTATTGCATACAAAGACCTGTCACAGAGATTTTCTTAATGGGTTGTTTAACTTTAGGATCCAGGTAGAATAGGAGGATGTAATAAATGGGGGGACAATTTATAGTGTCAAATCTGTAAAAAATGTGGAAATGAGTGACATTTACAGTGCAGGTAAGGTAAGAGGGAGGAAGCTGAGAAGCTCAGCTCCAGATTTGGAACAAAAAGAGTTTATGTCAGGGGCAAAGGTAGGTATGTTTAAAAGTGTGACAATAGGAAACTCATTTAATAACCTTCTTTCCTTTGTAAATCAGAGGCAAGAAGGGGAAGAGAGAGAGAGAGAGAGAGAGAGAGTGTGTTAGGGGGGTCTTGTGCCAGTGATCTGAGAAGCTGTCACTGGAGATTGGAGGAAAAGGAAAACTGTACTTTTGATACGTGGTTTTGTATATTATCTTTACATTTTCTTGCTCCATTTGTTATAAATAATAGAAGAAGACTGGTTGTACTGTAATGAAGACAGGTTCTTAAAATAACCACAAATTTAACACTTGTAGGTGTATGGTCACATCAAGTATTGTAGTGAGTTCTCTCTGTTAGGGTTTTAAAGGTTGATTGGACAACAGCCTTGATCTCAAATTAAAAACCAAGAGGAGCAAGTCATGGAGATTAGTGTATCTTGGCTAACTAGAGACCGAGTCTTGGGTCTGTGGCCGAGTAGACCACCCTGGTAGGTAGTGGAGGACAAGGAAGCTTCGTGAGCTGCAGACCATGGGGTCGCAGAGTCGGACAGGACTGAGCGACAACAAAACGCTGCCCTGAGCCCTGGCACTGCTGGACAATGCAGAACTTCCCTCCTTTACAAACTGCCCTAAGGATGACCATAGGAAAACGCTCAGATTCAGAGGGATAGTTTACTTCGAAAAAGAAGAAACTGAGTGGTCAATGCTTGGCCCAGTCTCACCAAACAGATGTCAGCCATTATCTTGAGCAGAACAGAGGGTGACAGAGGAGAAAATCTGTGTGTCTCCATCCCATGGTTTTTTGTTTTTTGTTTTACCCTTCCAAGTGGGAAGGTCCTCTGAAATACTCCTTTTTGAAGTGTAAAGAATGAGGTGTATTCTCCTTCTGAAGCAGATAGATAATATTAACTTTGCTTTCAGATGAAGACTATGATGCTCAGAGACATCCCTTGTCTCATCAATGTCACCATCTGAAATTTAAATGAAACCAATTGTTTTGTAAGGTGCTATCTATCTGACAAGTGGAAATGCCCAGAAGGAGAACAGAAGGTCTTTGTATTATTCCACAGAGAAGAAGTCTTCTGTGAGAGATGAAACTAACCCATGTCTTCAAAGGCTCTTCCAGTACTTGGGCTTGTGCTTTGGAGGCATCTGCATCCCAAAGGGGTCTGGTAGCTTAAAGGCTGATTGCTCTTCTTAAAGTCTGTTTTGATGAATTTTTAAAATAATTGGATGGTAACAGTAGCTCTTATGGGGTGTTCTTTGTGTAGCAAACACCGTTCTAAGCAGTTGGTTTACATGAGTTTATTGACTTTTCATAACATTCCAATTTGAAAGTTACTGTTATTAACATGAGTGTATTGCTGAAGAAGCTGCAACACAGAGAGACAATGAATTTTCACAAAAATTCAAGGCAGGAAGTGGCAGAGAGGGCACTGTATGCTTAACCACTGTGTTAAACTATCTAGATCTTTGATAACCCTTCATGTCAGTATATGTTTGATACATGTGGTATAAAATATTTTCCTCCATCTTTAATAAAAAATAGCAATTAAAGATGATTCTAAAAGAAAGATTTCTTTTTTTAAAAGATAAATAAAGCCTGGAGCAGTCCAACCTTCTGTAAATGAGAAAAATTCAATGATTAGATGCACTGTTCAGTCTGCGTGACTATTTTTCCATGCACAACTTACTAGGAGAACACTCTAGTAAAATTTAGCTTTCAGGAAAGAGAAAAGTTTAAAGTTGTTTGTAAGAAAGATCAAACATCTGTGCAGAAATGAAGGCAAACATAAAATGTTATTCTATGGTAAAACCAGGTAGAAATTCACTTGTTCTTCCAGTGTTTTCTAGAAAACGAATATGTTTTGGTAGCATGACCATTTTGTGTACATGATTCTGTTAATTGGAGCACACTGTGATAAAGCATTCTAAACCAGTGGCTGGCAAACTAAGGGCCATGGGCTAAATCCAGCTCTCCTGTTTTTGTAAGTAAAGTTTTATTGAAAAACTGCGACACTCATTTATACAATGTCTATGACTGTTTTGCGGAGAAGGCAATAGCACCCCACTCCAGTATGATTGCCTGGGAAATCCCACGGATGGAGGAGCCTGGTGGGCTGCTGTCTGTGGGGTCGCACAGAGTCGGACGTGATTGAAGCAACTCAGCAGCTGCATGACTGTTTTGCAGCTACAGTAATACAGTTGAGTAACTGCAACAGAGACTGTATGTGTCATAAAGTTTAAAATATTTATGGTCTGGCCCTTTGCAAAAAGTTCATTGACGCCTGATCTAGAGGGTTTCGTTTTATTTTTTTATTTGTGAATCTGGCTTTCCTTACTTATACAGCTTATTAGGACTTGGGCTTTGGATATTTATTCAGCAGCACACATGATGTCTACATACTTTCCACTTTCTTTTCAATTCTCCTTGAGGTTTAATGGTGGCTGCTGGGTCATGGGATCAGAAAATTCTAGGACTGTTGGTTGAATCAGGGTATTGCTTATTCATTTCACTGTCCAGCAGAAACTAACACAGCGTTATAAAACAATCATACTCCAATTAAAAAAAAAAGACAGTAGAGAGGAAACCAAGAACAAACGAGCTTTCCTGATTATCTTGAAACATAATGTCCAAAGCAATTGAAACATACAGTGGATTGGAAATACCTCCTTTGAATACCCACTCAGTTTTTAATTATTTAACTTTATCTAAAATAAATTTAACCAAGAATGTACTGTTTAGGTATAAATGTTAGTCTTTCTAGTATAGTTATGTTTACTCCTTTCATTTGCTGTCGTGGACTAATGACATGGATTAAAAATTCACCCTTTCTGAATATTTGCTGAAAACCAGTCTCAAAATCAAAAAGCTGTTTTTATTTCATTTTCTTTTTCAAATTTGAGGCTTTGAAATGCACCCATTGATCTTAATGTGTAGTAGTAAAGTAGACATGTAAGTAGACATCACACTAATATTTATTTTCCTATTTTTCCAGTATTTCTTGTTTTTTCTTACATCTTCCTTCTCACCCTACCTCACTCCCTTCTTTTCCTCCACGCCAGCCCCACCCTGTAACCAACATGAATAACTTGGCTGTTTTCTTCTCCGTCTTATAATCATTGACATACACCTCTCCCTCCAACTTAGGGGGGGTTTGACTCTGATTATGTTAAATTTTGTAATTTGTGTTTGTATCCATAATTAAATATGGATACATATTTATAGCTTCTGGAATTCTTTCCTTGATCTCTGAAACCAGGAGAGTATTACTTGTTCTTTACCTTTATTCATCTAATCTAACCAGAAGTTTTTAAATTAAATTCATACAGGGGAAAGGCAGCATTATTTTCTGTAAGACAGATGTGCCTGCATCAGCCATTGTGCATACATGCATCCTTGGTCATGTTTGACTCTTTGTGACCCCATGGACTGTAGCCCACTGGGCTCCTCTGTCCATAGACTTTTTCCTACAAGAATACTGGAGTGGATGGTTTATTAAATAAATAGTCCTTTCACACTGAAATAACAATATTTCATATATTAAATTTTATATTTTAAAAATTACATATTTTCTGTATACCAGCATTTAATTTTAGAGTCTTTTTTTGATGCTGTTGTTGTATTTATTTTTTCTAATGCTAGAAGCATAGTATTTTAATTACATTGTCTCTCTAGAATACTTTAATAACTGGTAAGATATGTCACCCTAATTACTCTTATATCCATAATTTTATTGTTTTATTAAAATATTTTTGTCTATAAAGACAATATTTTCTAATTGTAAAATTAGTTTTCTAAGTACTAATTTTCAAAAATTGAAATTTAATGATATTAAATGTTCAGTCTAAAAATTGGAAATGAGTTTTACTCACATATTTGCATCTTTCTGTAAAGATAGATTGCCTTATAAAGATTGTGTGTTTTTTCAATTATTACTGTGCTTTGTAGTTTTTCTTAGCATATTTTAAAATTTCTAGCTAGTTATTGCTAGTATAGAGAATAGCAACTTATGTTTTTATAATTGAAGTTCCTTTTTAATTATTTATAGCTTTTTCCAGAAATTTTGGATTTTGTAGATAATGCAATAATTTTATCAAGGCAAATTAGCTGAGTCACTTCCTCTCCTTTACTTATACTAATTATGCCATTTCTTGAATTTATGACATTGGCTAAAATCTCTAAGACATTGTTTTGAAATTATAGTGATAATAAGTATCCCTTTCTGTACTTGATTTTAATGAGATTAGTTCATTATTTTACTATTTAGAATGAAATATTCTATTTTTGTCCTTAGCATATTTGCTTTTTTTTTTCTTCTTACATTGTTATTTTAGTTATGCTGGATGTTCATATCTTCAGATCCAAATACACACACACACACAAACAAGAATAAAATTGGATATGAAGTTAAAAGCTTCAGTGGTGTGTTTATAATTTGCTCTATCACCAAGAATTCTTTAAAAAATTAATTTGATTCTGGCTTAAAGTAGCAACCTAAACACGCACATTTAACCCTGCTCCTGCTTCAGAAAGCCATTAACCTGACCTGACATTTAAAGTAAAAGCCAATCTTTAGCATATTTTGCTGGACTCCCAAGTATATCACTTCCCCCTCCCACCTATATCCTATTGCCCCGCTCCTCTTTCACTACAGTCCAGCCACAATGGTCTTAGTCTGTGCTAGAAGATAAACTCCAGGAGGGCAGAAATTTTTATCTGTTTGTTGCTGCTCTCTCCTCTATCCCTGGAAAAATACTTGGTACATAATAAGCACTTAATAAAATTATCTTAAGCAGCTGGAAAACCTTTAACCCCTATGTTGGCAGGCAAGATTAAAAAAAAAAAAACAAAAACACTTTTTTCCAGGCTAAAATCCTGAATGAGCTGAGATCAGAGATAGTGGAGCTGGGAGAAGAAGCAAGTTTCACATCCCCAGGCAAGTGTGTTGTTTTCTGATCTCAGAAGAGTTCAGCTAGTTCTCGTTTCCACCATCCTCATCTCGCCAAAACTCTCTTTCTTCCTTTGTTCCCAAACAAGCCTTAGCTAGGAAGAGGGAGCTGATATATTTAAGAGAAAGTTGAAAATGAAGAGTTCTAGAGATCTCCATACAATATGAGGGTGCATGTGGAGAAGACTCGTGAGTCGATGAAGATTAAGGTACGAAAATGTAACAGTGCCGGTGTGGAGTAGTATCCAGGTCATGGCCCAAGAGGTGGCCCTACGAAAGAGTGACTGAATTAATGTAGAGGTGAGTGATGTTGCTAATAGGACTTGATAAAGTTATCTGCGTAAAAGGTTGAATTTGCTTTTTCTGTGTTTTTGCTCTTCCCTGGTGGCTCAGATGGGAAAGAATCTGCCTGTAATGCAGCAGACCCAGGTTCAATCCCTGGGAAGATCTCCAGGAGAAAGGAATGGCTACCTGTTCCTGGATTCTTGCCTGGAAAATCCCATGGACATAGGAGAGCAGCAGGCTACAGTCCATGGGGTCACAAAAGAGTCAGTTGCAACTGAGCGACTGTTTTTAGCATTTGAAAAAGAGCATTATTCTTTTTTTAATTCATTACAGAAAAGCATTTTGTTTCCCATAACAAGATCTTAGTTTACATGATATGCCCCCAAATTTTAAAGATGTATCTACATTACTGTGGTAATCTCAAGAGATGGTTGTAGCTTGACAATTCCATTTTTGTATTTTTGCAGTTTCTATGGTAGGCTAGATTATGTGGCAAAACAATTGAAAAAAGACAGTGGTGGAAATTCTTGTGGGAAAATCTCATTTCTAAAAATGCTACATAATATTGATTTCTAAGTACACAGGAGGATTTTTTTTAGCTTAAACTTTACTGCTATGCATTTTGAGGCAATATCATAACCACAGCAATGCTAATACCTTATATTTTTGTGGTGCTCTACAGATTACAAATGCTTTTATATGCATTATTCCATTTAATCCTCCTTGTTCAGTAAATGCATGATAGTCATCAGGAAAAATATGTCCAGATGGCTGAATTGGATATCAGCCACCCAAATAAACACTAGACTAGTGGCTACCAAATACAGGCTTATAGGCCCTTAGAAAGCTTTAATGAAAGTTTCAAAGGTCCAAAATGAAATTAAAGAAATAAATGGATAAATAAATACATAAACAGACAATTATCTGTACATATACATTTGAATGTGTATAGTTACTGGCTGCCATACTTTTTAAAAATATATTTTCATTTATTTGCTCAAGTATTTATTTGATAATACATTACAGGTATGAGTGCATATGCTCAGTTGTGTCCAACTCTGCGACCCCATGGGCTATAGCTCTCCAAGCTCCCCTGTCCTTGGAATTTTCCAGGCAAAAATACTGGAGCAGGTTGCCATTTCCTCCTGTAGGGAATTTTCCCCACCACTATACGCTAAATATGATATAGCAGAAATAACCAATATAATCCTGTCCTCCTTCAGCTTAAGGTTTACATAAGCAAAAAATAAGAACTAATTATTTAATTCCTTGATTTTTAGCTTTATCTAGAGATATATGAAAAATTGCACATATTCAATATGTATATCTTAATTAGTTCAGTTCAGTCACTCAGTCGTGTCTGACTCTTTGTGACCTCATAGAGACCGCAGCATGCCAGGCCTCCCTGTCCATTACCAACTCCCGGAGTTTACTCAAACTCATGTCCATTGAGTCGGTGATGCCATCCAACCATCTCATCCCCTGTCATCCTCTTCTCTTCTATCTTTCCTGGCATCAGGGTCTTTTCAAATGAGTCAGCTCTTTGCATCAGGTGGGCAAAATATTGGAGTTACAGCTTCAACATCAGTCCTTCTTAATGAGTTTGTACATAAACCAACCTGTGATACCATCACCACAATCAAAGTAACATCTATCTGCAAAAATTTCCTTGTGTTTTGTGTGTGTGTGTGATTTGGTTATTTGTTAACAATATAATATTGTGCTCTACAGCAAGTCTCTAGGCCTGTTCATCTTGCATAACTAAAATTTTATACCCATTGAAAAACATACCCCATTTCTCCATCTCATAGGTCCTGACAATCAGCATTTTTTCTCTCTCTTTACAACTTGGAATGGAATTATGCAGCATTTGTCCTTCAGAGATAGGCTTATTTCACTTAACCTAAAGTTCTCTAGGTTCATCCATATTGTCATAATTGGCAGAATTTCCTTCTTTTTTAAGACTGAATAATATTGCATTAAATTAAATTTGAGGTTTTCCGTATCTTGATTGGGCTTCCCTTGATTGGCTCAGACGGGAAAGAGTCTGCCTGCAATGCAGGAGACCCAGGTTTGATCCCTAGGTTGGGAAGATTCCTTGAAGAAAGGGGACAGCTACCCACTCTACTATTCTGGCCTGGAGAATTCCATGGACAGAGGAGCCTGGCAGCTACAATCCATGGGGTTGCAAAGAGTCAGCCATGACTGAGCAACTTTCATTCATTCATTCATATCTTAATTATTGTGAATAATGCTTCAGTGAACATGAGGGCACAGAGATCTATTCAAGATCCTGGTTTCAGTAAGCTTGGGTATACACTCAGAAGTGGGGTTGCTGAGTCATATCGTACTTCTGTTTTTATCATTCAGAGAAACCTCCACACTGTTTTCCCTTGTGGCTACATCAATTTACATTCTTATCAACAATATATAGGATTCCAATTCCTCCACATCCTCGCCAGTATTTATTATCCTTTGTTTTTTGATAATAGCAATTCTAACAGGTATGAGGTGATATCTAATTTTGATTTTGATGTGTATTTTCTTAATGATTAGAGAAGCAGGGAATCTTTTATTATAAATATTGTCCATTTGTATGTTTTCTTTGGAGAAATATCTGTTCAACATTAACCCCTTACCAGAGAGATGATGGCCAGATATTTTCTCCCATTCCATATGATGCCTTTTCAATATGTTGATATTTTTGCTGTGCAGAAACTAACTTTAGTAAGTACAGTGAGTAAATATTTAAAAAAAATTTTTGGAAATAGAATATGCATTTTTACATTAAGTGATGATGATAATTAATGGTAATTTGCTGAAAGGTTTCCAAATAGAAAATTGAATTGCCAGTGTTCTGTTAGCTCTAAAAGAAATTATAATTACAATGGTGTCTGTGAACCACCATTCAAGGCTGCCAGTGATGTGCATATACCACTAAAGATATTATTCCAGAGGGAGTAGTGAGGATTTGAGATCCAGCTTGGCAACTTCTGTGTGACTTGTTCTTTTATTTTACATGAATGTAATTGCTACTTCTTAAGTATAATCCAGTAACTATCTACAAAATACAACATATTTGTGTTCTAAATTAAAATGCAAGGTATAGTTAGCATTTATAATAATGTTTCAGTCATACAATGTTAAAGGTGAAATAACATTAGAATGCATGAAAATACCAAAGAAAGCGTGTAGTGTCATTCACGCTAAAACCCAAGCTGCCTTAATTTCTTTCCGTGTTCAGATATATATTTGTTGCTGTTGTTCAGTCGCCAAGTGTCTAACTCTTTGTGACCCCATGGACCACCACATGCCAGCCCTCCCTGTCCCTCACCATCTCCTGGAGTTTGCCCAAGTTCATTTCCATTGAATTGGTGATGACATCCAACCATCTCATCCTCTGTCACCCCCTTCTTTTGCCTTCAATTTTTCCCAGCATCAGGGTCTTTTCCAATGAGTCAGCTGTTTGCATCAGGCGGGCAAAGTATTGAAGCTTCAGCATCAGTCCTTCCAATGAATATTCAGGATTGATTTCCTTTAGGAGTGACTGGTTTGATCTCCTTGCGTCCAAGGGACTTTCAAGAATCTTCTCCAGCACCACAGTTCAAAAGCACCAAATTCTATAGCACTCAGATGTATAAAAATCATAATAGTCTCTCTATTAGCTAGAGCTAGCATTTGCCCTAATTAATCTTACTTCCAAAAGCTGTCATCATTCCAGTCCAGCTTGTCTTTCTACATTCACATTTTAAGTGATTTATTCTTATTTAAAACACAAAGCAGCTTTTTCAGATGTCTCACATTTATTGCACCCTGCTTATGATTTATGTTGTCAATCTCATTTTATAAGGATCATTGAGGTATTGTGAGAGATTCTGATGGCTCTATGTCCTTCATCTTGAAAGAAGTCACCGGAAAGGTTAATTTGCTGATTTAAGATATAACTCATTTCTGAATTAATATAATTATGATGACAGAATGGTAAATAAAGCAGATAAGAATGCCTCTCGTATTCTTGAACTGGTTGGGCTTTGGATGGAAAAACTAAAGACAACTGATAACATACTTAAAATAACAAAAACCTCTCAACCTTATTTGGGTGGTATTTACCTTGTTATCAAGGGTACACACAGAGTAAGTCAAGAAAGAAGAAACGAACACACCTTAACTCAAATAATTTAAAATCCAGCGTCATTGATCTTTATCCTGTTAGTTGAAAGTATGCAAATATCCTGAAGGTGAATTGAATAACTAACAGAAAGGTAATAAAAATAAAAAGTTGCAGATGAAAATATAAGGTAAAAGGAAACACTTCAGACTAAGGCAGTAAGAATTGTATAGGGTACAAAATTTCTGACTTCATTCATAATCAGAAATGGTAGTTTTCACATGAACTTATTAATCCAGGTATTTAGATATCAAAGACTAAAACATATGTAATTTTTACACATATGGTTATGCATGTAAGATCTGTAACTGAAAATGAGACACAATAAAAATAGATGACTCTTGAAGAATAAGGGTAATGAAGGATATTCAGTTTAACATATGCACGTGTATACCCAACCAAACATACACGCTGAAGCTGGTTAATGATTTAGAGCTTCCTAAATAAACCTTTGGGTTTCCCAGGTGGCTCAGTGGTAAAGAATCTGCCTGCAATGCAGGAGAGGTGAGTTTGACCCCTGGGTCAGAAAGATCTTCAGGAGAAGGAAATGGCAACCCACTCCAGCATTCTTGCCCGGGAACTGCCATGGACAGAGGAGCCTGGCAGGCTACAGTTCATGGGGTTGCGAAAGAGTTGGATGTGACTAATGACTAAACAACGACAAAATAAGCCATCTCTCACTAAAAGGACATGAGTTTGACCTTCACAAATTCTGGGAGATGGTGAAGGACAGGGAAACCTGGGGTGCTGTAATTCATGGGGTCGCAAAGAGTTGGACATGACTTTGTGACTAAACAACAAATGGATTGGCGCAGGAAAGGGCAAGGCATATAGAGTTCAAAGAGATGAAAAGGCCCCTCATATAATCTAGCCCTTTAGTTCCTGATGTTTTTGATAAGTATTCTATCAGTATGTTGTTCATCTGAAACTAAAATAGTATTGTATGTCAATTAGAATTCAGTTTAATAAAAAAAACCCCAAAAAACCTGTTATCTGCAGTCTTTCTAGACAGCCTCAGACACAGTCTCCAACCTTTTTTTTTTATTATTTCCCACCGTTAAATATGAAAAGACCATTGTACATTCCTGAACATCTGAGAAAAGCCTCTAACAAGGAAGACAGAGCACAGACCAAGTCAACATAAAAGGTCGTTTAGAGGAAATAGGGACTCTTCAGGAAGATGACAAGTTCAGATTAAGAATCATAGTATCTTCAAAGACGTGGTAAAATATTGCATCCTTGAAAGTAAAAGAAAATACTGCACAAAGAAATAGAATAAGAGACTGAGAAGCAAAAAAGCATATGCAATAATAGAAATAAAAGAATAGAAATATATGAATAAACAAATTGATGAAATATATGAAAATGTAAATTAAAAAGGCAAAACAAATGGTAATATAGGCAAGAACATACAGGAAAACTAGATAACTGATCCAGGATGCCCCGACATTTAAATAAAAATTTGGCAAAAAATAGACAAAGGGAATATATTGTTAAATCTTTATTTCAAGAAAATTTCCCAGAACTAAAGAACATGAATTTCAGGACTGAAATGCCCTCTGAATAGCACAATGGGTGGAAATCCCTCCCTTCTGACATTGAGGTATGTTTTTGTCAAATTTCCAGTAAGTAAGGAAAGAAAATGAGAAGGTATGTCATTTCCAAAGGGAGATGAAAGAGTGGAGGAAAGTGGGGGTGGAAAGAAACATCTAAAGAATTAGGAATTAGGAATCACTGAGAAACATTTTAAAATAAAGAAATGAGAGGATATGCCACATTCAGGAATTGGAAGAGTCGATATTGTTAAGATGGCAATTCTCCAACTCTGTCTGCTGCCTTGCTTTTTAACCATGTACTAGCTGAGCTATAATTGCTTGAGTTCTTAAAATATAACAAGCCTCAGGATGCTGGCATGTGCTGTTCTTTCAATCTGATATTCTTCTCAGAGTTTTCATCTCAGCCAGCTCCTACGCATCCATCACATGTCAGCACGGATGTCACTTCATCCATGAATTTCTACCTTATTACCTAAAATAACTCCATCCTTGTCACATGATCTTGTTAATATAAGATCCTGTAGTTTTTAATCATTGCATTTGCATAATTTATAATTATGTATTAATTGGCATTTTATCTTCAGTTTTATTCAAGATTATCTCCACTAAACCTAATATCATGGCTAGGACCACCTATCAAATTATGGTTCCCTATCAAATCATGCATCATCCTTGCCGAAATTACCTATTTTTGTAATCCTCCTTCCAAGCAAGACATAAATTCCGTGGGGCATGTATTAGGTCTGTGTGGTTTACCATGCATCTTAAGTGCCTGCCATTTAGTAGTTAATCAAAGAATATATATTATATGAAGTCATGTAAATACTTGATCCAAAAACAGTCTGAGAGGAATTATCAAAAAATGCTTGAGTAACAACTTCCTCTGAAATTGTTTCCCAAGAGAAAAGGCATCAAAAAGGCAAGCTTCTTTGTAAAGCATTAGGTACAAGCTGCTTCATAATAAAATTTGTGTGTCAAATAAGGGGAATCTATTATTCAGTAACTCATTCTAAACCAAGTATTTCTTTTTTAAACTGAAGTAAAGTTGATTTGCCATGCCATGTTAGTTTCAGGTGTACAGCACAGTGAATATATGTACATACTCTCTTTTCAGAATCATTTCCCTTTTAGGTTATTACAAAATATTGAGTATATTTCCCTGTGCTATACAGTAGGTCTTAATTGGTTGTCTGTTTTATATGGTATATATATGTTAATCCCATCCTCCTAGTTTATCTCTCTCCCCTCCTCCTTCCCCTTTGGTAACCATAAGTTTGTTTTCGATATCTGTGATTCTACTTCTGATTTGTAAATAAATCAATTTATATCTTTTTAAAAAGATTCTACATATAAGCAATATCATGTGATATTTGTTTTCCTCCATCTGGTTTACTTCACTTAGTATGATAATTTCTAGTTCCATCCATGTTGCTGCTGATGACATTATTTTATTTTTTTGTGGCTGAGTTATGCTCCATTGTGTCTCTGTAAATATAACACATCTTCTTTATCCATTCATCTTTTGATGGCCAAGTATTTCTTATAGACTTATCATGCGTCATGTCCAAGAAGGACAAGTGATTTCATGGTATGTGGGGAAATGCTGTGGTCATTTCATGCAGACTCTCCCTCTCTGTCTACTTCCTTTGGAAGCATATCTGAATGTCCTTCATGCCTTGGAACTTTCCCACCATCCGTCTTAGTTAATGTAGTTTCTCTATCCTTTGAAGTCACTCTAAGAGTCTAATTCATATCAAGCCCACCATTTCTCTTGAGACAGGGGTTTCTGTTGTTCATTTTTGCTTCCCTTACTGTTTTTTTTCCTACTGAGGACACTGTTTTGTTGCTGCTGTTCACTTGATAAGTCATATCTGACTCTTTAGCCTGCCAGGCTCCTCTGTCTGTGGGGTTCTCCAGGCAAGAATGCTGGAGTGGGCTCCTATTTCCTTCTCCAGGGGATCTTGCCAGACAGGGATCAAACCCACATCTCCTGCACAGGCAGGTGGATTCTTCACCACTGAGCCACCTGGGAAGCTCCCTCTCCATAATACGATCAGTTTTTAAGGGGCTGCCTTTTCAAGTCCAGATTTCCCTGTGGCTGAAGAAGATTCTGGAAAGATATACTAAGTTGAAATTAGAGTTCTCCACCCCCCCAACCCAGGTTAAATTTCATCTTGAAGGCAGTGGACTTATGGGACATTTTAAGCAGGGGAAATACAGGAGCAGTTTTGGTATCTTAAGGATCATTCCAGCAGTGAAATGGAAGGGAATCAGAAGGGGAGCCAGACTCCACAGATGGGGGTAATCAGCGGGGATACCATTGTGGTAATCCAGGATCTGCAAAGGGTTTGAGGTATAGTAGTAATAAGGGGAGAGCAGAGAATCTATGGATCATAGCTGTGTAGCATGAAGGAAGGCAGCAGCGAAAGCTGAGCTGCTTCCGGTCTGGGGCTGATCCTGGAACGGAGGGCTACCTGCTCAGGTGGTTACCAGTTCAGCCCTGTGCCTGATCACCCCTTGCTGTATTCTTCCCTTTCTTTCTGTCTCCTCAGGAAAATTCCCAAAGGTGCAATCAGCTCAAAAGACTTACAAGCATCTTTTAAAATAGGAAATAGGAAGCCAGGAAATTTAAGAGCCCAAACTCTGTGCTTTGACTTCTCTCCTTTTGATGACTTACTCTCAGAAGCTTAGAACAGCCCTTTTCAAATGGAGTTTCAGGACAGATGCTTAATTATCTTGTTATTTATGGCCATTTTAGCACTGATGTAGAGACCTTTTGGGAACTCAGCTGAGGCCGTTGGATCATTACCTTTGCTGACAAACTTCCGGACTTCAGTGATGTGTTCCTGCAGGCAGTGCCCTCTATTTGTATGTATTTCTCAAATGAGATCCTACATGTCTGAACAAAGAGAATTTTGCCATTCCTGTATGAGGCTAAATTGTCTGATGCCCCAAGGAAAAAGGCTGTTGACAATACCAATTTTGGTGCTTTTGCTGGCTTATGCAAATTTTAGAAAAGTCATTCCCATAGCATTCACTGTATTTCCTAGTTAGAATATATATTTAGGAAACCATGCCTCCAAATGATATACCCAGAAATACCTCATTTCTTTCACAGAAGCCGGGGGAGGAGGAGGGAATGTAAGGGGGTAACATTTGCTGTGGCTCAGATATTAAGTACAACTAAATGCACCCTTATTTAATTTTCATGCAGAACAATGAAATTTAAAATGCTGTGAATTTCTATGGATGAAGAAGCCAATTCTCAGAAAAGGCAGGCTACTTGCATAGATAATAAATGTCAGAGTCAGGTTTAAATCATAGCTTTTCAAACTCCAAAATTCTTTCCCTACTAACTAACTGCAAATGAGTCAATGGACGAGTGAATACCTCATTTTTGAAAGGAAGATGGTTGAGAAGAGTAGAAATTATAGGAACATTAATTCTGCTGACAATGTTTATTTTGGCTTACTTTCAAAAATTTGGCTTTGGGCCTATGTCAAGGAATTATGTGATGCACAGTAATCATATACAATGACTAAGAATGACTTAAACAAAAGTAGTCATTTTTTTTCTTACATTTTCAATGATTTTGCCATTCTGTTCAGTTCATTTCAATCGGTCAGCCATGTCCAACTCTTTGCAACCTCATGAATTGCAGCACGCCAGGCCTCCCTGTCCATCACCAACTCCCAGAGTACACCCAAACCCATGTTCATTGAGTGGGTGATGCCATCCAGCCATATCATCCTCTGTCGTCACCTTCTCTTCCTGCCCCCAGTCCTTTGCAGAATTAGTCTTTTCTAATAAGCCAACTCTTCGCATGAGGTGGCCAAAGTTTTGGAGTTTCAGCTTCAGCATCAGTCCTTACAATGAGCACCCAGGACTGATTTCCTTTAGGATGGACTAGTTGGATCTTCTTGCAGTCCAAGGGACTTTCAAGAGTCTTCTCCAACCCCACACTTAAAGCATCAATTCTTTGGTGCTCAGCTTTCTTTACCGGCCAACTCTCACATCCGTACATGACTACTGGAAAAACCATAGCCTTGACTAGACGGACCTTTGTTGGCAAAGTAATGTCTCTGCTTTTCAATATGCTGTCTAGGTTGGTCATAACCTTCCTTCCAAGGAGTAAGCATCTTTTAATTTCATGGCTGCAATAACCTGCAGTGATTTTGGAGCCCAGAAAAATAAAGTCTGACACTGTTTCCACTGTTTCCCCATTTTCCATGAAGTGATGAGACCAAATGCCATGATCTTTGTTTTCTGAATGTTGAACTTTAAAACAATTTTTTCACTCTCCTCTTTCACTTTCATCAAGAGGCTTTTTAGTTCCACTTTACTTTCTGCCATAAGCATGGTGTCATCTGCATATCTGAGGTTTTTGATATTTCTCCCAGAAATCTTGATTCCAGCTTGTGCATCTTCCAGCCCCGTATTTCTCGTCATGTACTCTGCATATAAGTTAAATAATCAGGGTGACAATATACAGCCTTGACGTACTCCTTTTCCTGTTTGGAACCAGTCTGTTGTTCCATGTCCAGTTCTAATTGTTGCTTCCTGACCTGCATACAGGTTTCTAAAGAGGCAGGTCAGGTGGTCTAGTATTCCTATCTCTTTCAGAACTTTCCACAGTTTATTGTGATCCACAGAGTCAAAAGCTTTGGCATAGTCACTAAAGCAGAAATAGATGCTTTTCTGGAACTCTCTTGCTTTTTGGATGATCCAGCAGATGTTGGCAATTTGATCCTGGTTCCTCTGCCTTTTCTAAAACCAGTTTGAACATCTGGAAGTTCACCATTCACGTATTGCTGAAGCCTGGCTTGGTGAATTTTGAGCATTACTTTACTAGTGTGTGAGATGAGTGCAGTTGCACAGTAATTCGAGCATTTTTTGGCATTGCCTTTCTTTGGAATGGAATGAAAACTGAGCTTTTCCAGTCTTGTGGCCACTGCTGAGTTTTCCAAATTTGCTGGCATATTGAGTGCAGCACTTTCACAGCATCATCTTTCAGGATTTGAAATAGCTCAACTGGAATTCCATCACCTCCACTAGCTTTGTTCTAGTGATCCTTTCTAAAGCCCACTTGACTTCACCTTCCAGGATATTTGGCTCTAGGTGAGTGATCACACCATCATGAGTATCTAGGTCATGAAGATCTTTTTTGTACAGTTCTTCTGTGTATTAGTGCCACCTCTTCTTGATATCGTCTGCTTTTGTCAGGTCCATACCATTTCTGTCCTGTATTGAGCCCATCTTTGCATGAAATGTTCCCTTGGCACCTCTAATTTTCTTGAAGAGATCTCTAGTATTTCCCATTCTGTTGTTTTCCTCTATTTCTTTGCATTGATCACTGAGGAAGGCTTTCCTATCTCTCCTTGCTATTCTTTGGAACTCTGCATTCAGATGGGAGTATCTTTCCTTTTCTCCTTTGCTTTTCGCTTCTCTTCTTTTCACAGCTATTTGTAAGGCCTCTTCAGACAGCCATTTCATTTTTTTTGCATTTATTTTCCATGGGGCCGGTCTTAATCCCTGTCTCCTATACAATGTTATGAACCTCCATCCATAGTTCATCAGGCACTCTGTCTATCAGATCTAGTCCCTTTAATCTATTTCTCACTTCCACTGTATAATCATAAGGGATTTGATTTAGGTCATACCTGACTGGTCTATTGGTTTTCCGTACTTTCTTCAATTTAAATTTGAATTTGGCAATAAGCAGTTCATGAAAGGCAATAAGGAGTTCAAAATTATATTGTTAATTTTGCCATTAACAATATACATTATTTCATTCATTCTTTCAAAGAAGGGCAATTGACATACTGAATTTAGCAAGATATCTAGTAAATATCTGTACAAATATTATTAATGATATAAAATATGGATTTAGATGAGTTGATAAATATGAATTTAGATGAATTCCTTTTTAAATAATGTTTAAAGATTATTATCAATTTAAGAGGTGTCTTCAGTGATATACCTATAGTATGACATGAACACCATCTGTACATTTATATTGTCATTTTCAGTTGATGAGGTATTTTCGTATTTTTTTCACATTATTTCTATTTCAGAGAAAAAGGCTATGACTCACAATGTTATACATTTTATCCAAGGTCACAAGCTCAGAAATTATGGCATCAAGCCTCAAACCTAGTTATTTTGATTCCAAGATCTGTGTTCTTTTCTGTCTACATAGACTGCCTTTCTTTCTTTGGAAACTTTTGTATTAGTGATTTGTATGAAGTCAGGAAAGTGTTGCTTATCAGATTTGTCCTTCACATAAAGCTGCAAGTTTCAACTAATGTAACTAATGATAGAATCCACATCTGAAGGAAAAAACCTTCCTGACTGAGAAGTTGAACTCAGACGGATGAAATTTAGTAGAGGGAAATATAAACTCTTGCAATTAGGTTTAATTAATGGATTCAGTGACCTTGAAGTTCCTATGCACAACTATAAGAATTTTTTGTCAATATAATTAATGCTTTATTTCCTTTCCTGCTTTATAGAATTGAAATCTTTATTTGTTTAATACTTTTGATATCTACTTTGCTGCTTTTATTGAATATTTTGTATAGGAAACCATGATTTAGAGAGAGATGATTATTAGTCAGCTTTGTTCTTCAAATGAATTGACTGATTATAGATCCTTTGAGGAGTGAAAATTGAGAACTTGATGTAGAACAACTTAGAGTTGAATAACGCATACTGCCTACATACAGATTGAATATTTCATTCTGTTACAATTCGTGAAACAATAATTCCTACATAATGAATGTTTAACAGCAATGAGAAAATTGTATGAATATCAAATTAGCCATACATTTATGTCTAATCCTGTTACCACAAAGAGTATGACTTAATCACATTTGAAAGATACACTCATCATTTATGAACATACCTTCAAAACATAGGTACACCATACTTCTGCACAGAGTAGAGGCATTTATAGAATGTCAAATGCCGATTTTTTTCCCTGTCAATATCTCAAACCTGTTGCTGAATAAAGCTAGTGATGATGATGGCAGGTAAACTAAATATACTCTTCCAACTTTGATGTGCAGGATTCTATCTGTCTTCCAAGGCATCATTAAGGTAGGACTGTCACAGATCCCTTAGACCAGTGGCCCCCAATCTTTTTGGTACCAGGGACCAGTTTTTCCCATGGACCAGGTTAGAGGGTAGTGGTTTGGGGATAGTTTAATTGCATTACATTTATTATGCACTTTATTTCTACTCAGATGCTGCTGCTGATCTGATATGAGGTAGTGGTCCATGGCCTGGAGGTTGGGGAATCCCTGTTGTAGACTGTATATTTATGTTTCAGAAGTGATCTTCCTTTGCAAAATGAAGAGGAATTGAAGTTTTTATCTGTTTAAATAGTGGAAATGTCAGTGAACCACTTGTTCCATTGTGCTCACAGATGCTTATTATCATAACATCAATAATGTAATTAGAATCCAATGTATAAATTTTAATATGGTAAAATATTCATACTTTCGAGTTGATATAATGACACCAATTAATTCTTCAGAGTTTGGGAATTGTTTTTAAGTACAGCTGAAAGGTGGGTAGGTCACAAGTTTAAGACTATCTAGCAAGAAAAAAAGCGTAGGTAAAAAAATGGAGAAAAAAATACTTAATATACTTAATAATATTAAACTTTCTTGGAGGGAAAACTAAGATGGCAGGGGAATAGGACGGGGAGAACACTCTCTCCCCAATAAATATACCAAAAGAACTTTTAAAGGCCGAGCAAACTCCAAAAAACAGGAACTGAATGCTGGCAGAGGACATCGGGCATCTGGAGAGGCGACCCATTGCCAACGTGAGGAGGTAGGACAAAAGAAAGAAAAGAAAAAAAAAGTAGAGGGAGAGACAAAGAGCTGGGGACGGGTTCTGTCCCGGAAGGGGAGTCTGGAATAAAGAGGAAAAAAAAAAAAAAGAGGAGAAAGGTTTCCGAATACCAGGGAGCATTCTCTCTGGCAGATCTGCAGTGGATCTTGGAGAGCAATATAGCTGAGAGCAGAAGCAGATTAATAGCTAAGCCCTGCAAGGTTCGTCTCTAGCTACAAGGCACAGCCGAGCGGCAGCACAGCCGAAGCGGGACTGCTCCTGCTCAGGGAGGGGCGGGCCGCGGGCTCAGGGAACGGAGCAGCCTGAGGGACCTAACCTTCCAGGAAAAGCACCCCCCCCCCAGGCCCGTGCACAAAACAAAGGGCGGTGAGGAGTCAACAGAGAGGCTGGGCAGCTGCGGGCTGCGGACCGGCCCAGCCCCCGCCTGAGAGCAGTGGGCATAACCCAGCCCCGGGGAGGCTAACCAAGACTTCTGGGGATTCTGGACAGACTGGTGCTGTATACACCTTAGAAGGAGCGTTCAGCTGCACGCCGAGAAAACAGAGCGGCCAGGCCGGGGGAGAGGAGAAGCGCCACTCCCCAACTGTGCTGGGCGGACGACAGAGAGCCTGAGCAGAAGGGGCGGGGGAAGCCCTCTCACCAGGAGCAGGGCCAACTCCAAAGCGCTGAATAGACACTTAACAGACCAGCAGACAGAAGACCCTTAAGCTAGCAGAGCCAACAGCTTTGAAACAGGAGAAGCAAATTAAATCCCTGCCAGTACCACAGACTGCATAGAAAGGAGACTGTAGACTGTGAGAAGGACAAGCCCGACCAAGAAGGCTTGCTTAGCTGCACGCTGAGAAAACCCAGTGGCTGGGCCGGGGGAGGGGAGAAGCCCCACTCCCCAACTGTGCTGGGCGGACGACAGAGAGCCTGAGCAGAGGGGGCGGGGGAAGCCCTCTCACCAGGAGCAAGGCAAAGTCCAAAGCGCTGAATAGACACTTAAAAGACCAGCAGACAGAAGACGCTTAAGCTAGCAGAGCCAACAGCTTTGAAACAGACAGGAGAAGCAAATTAAAGCCCTACAGGTGGCGCTAACTGCATAGAAAGGAGTCTATAGACTGTGAGAAGGAGAAGCCGGACCAGGGAATCATCTGAAAATCTACAGACCCTTCCCTTCACCGAATGCACCAGCACCAGAGAAAGCCTTCATTATAACTGTACTAGGAACATCTTTTAAATTTTTAAAACTTTTATATATATATATATATATATAGTTTTTTTCTTTTTTTTTTTTTTTAGAATTTTTAAGTCCCATATGACCTTGCTATTTTTTTTCTTATTTCTTTTTTCTCCTTTATTTTTATTTTCCGTTTTTTTTCTTTGTTTGTTTGTTTGTTTTAAAGTATTTTTGAGAACCCAGTCTTTACTCTAGATTTTTAATCTTTGCCCATTAGTACTTGGTATCAACTTTGTACCTTTTAAGATCCAAGCTCCAGTACCCACTGCTACCTGGGAGTGAGATCATTGGCTTGACTGCTTTCTACCCATTCTTATCTCTTGCTAGTAACAGTGAGGAAACCTAGACTCACCCACCAGAAAACCACACAAGCCTTTCCATCCAGGAAACTTCGACAAACCACACATCCAACCCCTCCCATATAGAGGAATCCCCACAATAAAGGGACAACACAGCAAGATAAACAAGATGAAAAGGCAGAGAAATACCCAGCAAGTAAAGGAACAGGATAAATACCCCCTAGACCAAACAAAAGACGAAGAGATAGGAAGTCTACCTGACAAAGAATTCCGAATAATGATAGTGAAAATGATCCAAAACCTGAAAAATAAGTTGGAGTTGCAGCTCAATAACCTGCAGGCAAGGATTGAGAAGATGCAGGTAAGCTTTAACAAGGACTTAGAAGAAATGAAAAAGAGTCAAAATACAATGAATAATGCAATAAATGAGATCAAAAACACCCTGGAGGGAACCAACAGTAGAATAACAGAGATAGAAGACAGAATAAGTGAGGTAGAAGACAGAATGGCAGAAATAAATGAAACAGAAAGGAAAAATGAAAAAAGAATTAAAAGAAATGAAGACAATCTTAGAGACCTCTGGGACAATATTAAACACACCAATATTCGAATCATAGGAGTCCCAGAAGAAGAAGACAAAAAGAAAGACCATCAGAAAATTCTTGAAGAGATAATTGTAGAAAACTTCCCTAAATTGGGGAAGCAAATAGCCACTCAGGTCCAAGAAACACAGAGAATCCCAAATAGAATGAACCCCAAGCGGGACACCCCAAGACACATACTAATCAAATTGGCAAATATCAAATACAAAGACCAAATATTAAAAGCAGCAAGGGAGAAGCAAAAAATAACTCACAAGGGGAATCCCATAAGGATAACAGCTGATCTCTCAACAGAAACGCTCCAGGCCAGAAGGGAATGGCAAAACATACTTAAAGTCATGGAAGAAAACAATCTACAACCCTGACTACTGTACCCAGCAAGGATCTCATTCAAATTTGAAGGAGAATTCAAAAGTTTCTCAGTCAAGCAGAAACTGAGAGAATTCAGCAACACCAAACCAGCCCTCCAACGAATGCTAAAGGATCTTTCCTAGATAGGAAACACGGATGGGATAGATAATCTGGAACCCAAAACAATAAAATAAATGGCAGCAGGACCATACTTATCAGTAATTACCTTAAATGTAAACGGGCTGAATGCCCCAACCAAAAGACAAAGATTGGCCGATTGGATACAGAAACAAGACCCCTATATATGTTGTCTACAAGAGACCCACCTCAAACCTAGGGACACATATAGACTGAAAGTTAAAGGCTGGAAAAAGATATTCCATGCAAATAAAGACCAAAAGAAAGCAGGAGTGGCAATACTCATATCTGATAAAGTAGACTTTAAAATAAAGGCAGTGAAAAGAGATAAAGATGGACATTACATAATGATCAAAGGATCAATCGAGGAAGAAGAAATAACAATTATAAATATTTATGCACCTAACATAGGAGCTCCACAATATGTAAGGCAAATGCTAACAAATATGAAAGGGGAAATCAACAACAACACAATAATAG